>JBBMKC010216436.1:0-12579 GCA_037834085.1 Bipalium vagum | reverse complement strand
TAGTAGTAGTAGTAGTAGTAGTAGTAGTAGTAGTAGTAGTAGTAGTAGTAGTAGTAGTAGTAGTAGTAGTAGTATTGCATTTGGTTGCATTTTGAGATTAATAAAAAAATCACCACCAATGTAAAAACATTCATAAAGGTTGAAGACCAAAAGCAAATTATAACAAAGTTCAATTTTGATGAAAATAGCCTAATTTATTTTCAGATTTCATTAAAGATATCCCTGAATATGTGTTACATATTTGTCCTTCTCTGACACTAATCCAATATTTCCATGTCCTTCAATTTAAATGCAAATATCATTTTAATCTTTTAAATCTATTACAAATTGGTGTATGGGGAGATAAATTATTAAATAATAATTAAAAGTGTTTCAAATGCCAATCAAAATAATATTTGGTACTACATAAATAATTCAATTATAATCATTAACAGACATCGATTAATTAAATATTTTGTTTTAAAATTCATTTATTAAATAATAAAAATATTTAAATAAATAATTTTTGTTTATAAATTATATAATTTTTTTTAATTTTAATTACTTTTTTATAAATATAAATAAATAAATATTATATAAAATATTAAACTCACATTTAAATTGGACTTTGCATTTTTTAATAATTCATAATAGTCTATTTTATCTTTTTGAGGAAGTTTCGATCAATATAATCTGACACTAAAAGATTGATATAATAATTCCCATGCTTTATTGAATGTATTTTCCTTCCAGGTATCCAACATTACGAATTGTGTTAAAGTGTCATTATTATCAATATGCTTCATCATCCCTATTCGTAGTCTTATTCTGATGTCTTTCCACATGCTGCGTGTGTACTCCAGTTTTTTTTATTAATTAACATTAATTAATTAATTAAAACAAAATAAATACTTAAAGTTAATGAAAGTCAATAATCAAACTTCAATAACAATTTATATAAAATAATTTTAAAAGAAAAGTAATTAAGATTAAAAGAAAAATAAAAAAATTAATTAAAAAATAAAAAAGGGTGAGCTTTATCAAGCATCCCAAATTACCAGCTGAGCCTTTATAGTTGCTCAGAGATATCCCTCTGATGAGGAACTTTAAAAAAATCCCAGATAAATAAAGTACATGATGGAAAAAAACTTCAAAAAAAAAATTTTCTGGATAGGTCTTCCTAACGAAATGCTTGATAAATTTTCTTCTCCCACTAACGATCAAAATACAGAATAATAATATTTTTGATTCCCAAGCATAAAATATCTGCTGATCTTCTCAAATAAGTTTCTCTTGGTTGATAGTTGAGGGTGAAATTATGGATATATCCTTCTTCTTTTATACTATTCTGTTCGACGACTAATCAGTCGTAGACCAGTTTTATTAATGAGAAATGTCAATTTCCTTTTTGAATGATTAATTCTAAATCGACCCCTTCTTGCTGACAATGATCTAATCTTGGCAATTTGGTTTTGCCGTTGTCAAGATTAGACCGTTTTTGAAAAATAATAAATTACTTTTTTTTCTTTTATTAATATTTTAATTAACTTTGTACTTATTAATTAGTTAAAATTATTATTTAATTATGATTATTATTATTTTGTGCACAATTTCATAATTCTTATCCATGGAGAGTGGGTGTTTTGGGTAAACCCAACAAAATAATCAAAAATATTTTTATCTGAAAAATATTTAATTTTAAATGAAAAAATACATCGGGTTTTCAACTTAATCTGATTAAATAAAATAAATTAAATCCTTTTAAAAAATAAAAGTCAATTTATAAAATAATTTTATGTGGTGACAGTTTCGGTTTCCTCTCTCACTTGTTCACTGTTATGAGTGCATTGTCCACCACTACAATTTTGCATTGTGACCCTTCGTCTAAATTAAGCTCGGTAACCAAACCATTAATAAAACTCAGGAAACATCGTGCATTATAAGCACCATTTACAACAGAAGGAAGCACACTCATATTTCAGACATATTACGGCACGCCAATGGTTGCCAATTTGTTTTTCCTTTCTTTGTTTCTTAACATGTTGCAAATTTACATGTCATTCGTAAATTGATTATTTCACTTTTAGAAAGACTCAATTATTTTGTAAGTTGGTTATTTTATTTGTTAAAAGGATTAGTGATCTCTTGAACAGATTAAATTACTAGGGTGGTGAGAAAGTCTGTAGACTAACTTAAAGCAAATTCAAAAACTTCATAACATATATAAAACAATATTTTATTCTTTTAAATATAGTCCATTGTGCTCAATAGTCTTCTGCCATATTTACGCAAGCAGGTTGATTCATCTGGCATATCATGAATTGTCTTTGGAAGCGAAAAAATTACGGCAGGCATTTTTGATCTCTTTAACCGAAGAAAAGAAGCTTTCCCATAGGAAATGTGCCATTAACCTGAATAGGTGGTAATCAGAAGGTGCTAGGTCAGGACTGTAGTTTGGATGAGTGAGAAGATCAAATACCAGCTCTTTAATTTATTGGCGGTTACCTTCGAAATTAGCGGTTTGCCAATATCATGTTGAAGAATAACGCGTTTACGACTGACTAAAGAAGGGTAACGAAACCTCAAAGCTTCAAGCACACGTTCTGATCTCGGTATTTAAGATTTGTCTATTTTGAAGAAGCTCAAAATGCACTATTTCCAAAAACATTCCACCAAACGCAGAGAACTTTTTTAAAATAAATTGAATACCCTGTAATATAATCTTTAAAAAATATAATATATGATATGAAAACAAAACGTAATAAAATTAATTTACTAAGGTTATTTAGAGCAAACAGAGAACTTAACACAGACTCACAACGTTTTCATTAAAGGTTTTCCAAGTGACAGAAAATATATTTTGGAGATCGTCTGAAGTTACAGAAGTGTTTCCAAGACGAAAAATGCAGGAACATTTTATCTGAACAATATTTTTATGACACCATTCTGAAATATTTCTTCATCAAATATCCTCATGCTGATAATTATAATTAAGGAGAGTTTCTTTCTGATCTTAAGATCTTATTAATAATATTAATTGAAAATAATGTATAAGTAGTATCTGCAGTATTATTTCACAATGCTTTCATCAAATTAAATATCCAGACTTGTATCTGAAATAATACTTTGATGATTATAATTAATTAGCACAACGTCTTTGAGAATTTTCTATTACGGTTTTCCGAGTCTTAAAGAGTTTGTTAATGAAATCAGTTTTTCTATCGGTTAAAACAATAAATCGGATGCATATTTTAACATTATTACCAAGATTCTCTGGATGCACATTTTAACAAAGTTATTGAAACTATTTATTTTCCGACAATTTTAATTTAAAAGATATATATAATTATACTAATTTATAATAGTAAACAATAATAACATTAGCTTGTTCAGAAAGTATATGATTTTTTTAAAATTATATATTTTCTTCATATTTTAAGGCAATAAAAATATTTTTTTAATTATTATCGCATTATAGATTTTAATAATCGATATTTATGTAGTATGATGTTTTTAATTGTTTAAATATGTTATTTATTTGTCAAGGTTACACTTTGAAATGAATGTAGAAAAGAACCATTTCAGACATTTAATAGTATTATTTTTATTGTTATAAGGATAACATTATAGTATAAAATAGTTTAATTAAAAAATTTAAGTTAATTAACTCGTAGAAATTGAAATTAAGTTTTTTTGTAAAAAAATATTAATCTTTAATTTAGAATGTTTAAAAATGTTTTTGTATTGTTAACGTTAATAAATTTTCTAATCAAAGTTTTTAAATAAATTTTAATTAATTTCTTAACATTTGTCAGTAACATAAAAAATATATTAAAGCATTTTTTATGTGAAATAAACCTATTTATTTATTTTGCATGATTTTCGATGAATTCACAAAAAAAATGGTAACTTAGTAATCTATAACTAATTCCATTATTATTATCATTATTTATTATTATTGTTATTATTAATACTATTTTTACTACGAACAAAAAATTTTTAAGAAATACTTTTGTATATATTCTGCTTAAATAAACGATCAGCTTTATTTCACGTTGTACGGATTATCTCACATTAAAATTGATAATACATCAACATTTAATCATTCCATTTCAAAGAGAAAGAATATTCAGCTGGAGATGACCGAGAGATGATTTACAGTTCTTTTGAACTGACAACGAAGGGAAAGTGGCTTTTGTCAGATAAAAATCTACGAAACGAAATTTAGAAATTAATCCCAATGAAAGTGAAAGTCTTAAAATACCATTAAAATATAATCGGAATTATATATGTTGACAGTATTTACAAGTCAAGGCCTCGTACAGGCCAGGAGAATTCATGTAGAAAATTCTGATCATTCTTATGAATGATGTTCTTAGGTCCAACAGTTACATGTCCTAGGCTTACCCAGAAATATTCAAAATGTAAATATATTTTTCCCTTATAAAGTTATACAGGAATAAGCCCCATCTTCCTACTTCAGCAATGTTCTTCAACCTAGTTTCTTCAACTTTCAACATGTTGAAGAATTTTCATTCTTATCTTGGAGAAAATTATAAAGTTCTCGAGATAATTAAATGAACAAAATTGTTTATGGTTATTATTTTTGCTGAAGAGAAAAGTGGATCTGCTTGATAGTAATCATCGAGCAGTAAAGATTCTGGTTACAAGTATTGTGTTAAAAACTCACATTTTAGCTGTTCGTAATAGGATTAAAAAGTTTCATTATTATTCAAAAGGACGTTCAATTTGGTAAGAATACCATTTTTGAATTGTCGCATCTCTGAAGATTTTCTGACGATCAGGAGAGATAACGTTTTGCGCGTAATCAATCGACGCGAGGCGTTGAAAGCTATCTAGCGAGAGGCTGACGACTCCAATTCGACGACAAGCGACGACGCTATCGGAGCACAAATTCTAAGGTCAATAACATAGGGATTTGCTATCCCATATGCCAGAAATCCCCACTTAAGACAATTTCTGCCCCAATAATCTCATTCGGTTGCCAAAATTGCCAAACAACGCAGAATTCCTCTGGGTATCCTCTGATATAACAGGAGATTTCTCAGGTTGCAGAGAAATAGCTCCCTGAATCTTCAAAAATTCCAGATTTTCAGAAATAAAAACCTTATAAAATACAACAGTTAAAGCAAATTTCAATCCTGAAGTACTGTTCTGCATATCTTCTTAATTATAAACTCCTCGTCATTAGAATGTAAAGGTATGCATATAAACATAATGACATCCAAAATAACGGAATTCTTTTGGAGACCCTTTTAGTGATCCATCATTTCGACTGCTAATGATTGTAGGTCGAATCCAGTGAACAATTGATTCTTGCCTACATTTATGTTTTATATCACTGAGGTTTGGACTAAAATATTTTTCAGTTTTTGAACTTTTATTTTCAAAATTTTGACAGATCTCTTAGGCTTGATACCATTAAATAAATCTGTTGATCTTGATAAGAATCTGATCCAGGTGGAAAATGTCTTACTCTATATTGATCTTAACCTGTCGTCTCTTAATAATTTTCAATATAATGTCGATCTTTATACATCTTTATTAACAAGATCAATTGTCTACAAAGTTCTCAGTCGAATCTTTCAGATTTTTAGGTACCCCGTAAGATTAGCCATGTATTGTAAATCAATCAACTTTTTATTTTAACATTCAAAACTATATATTTGTGATGAATTTTGATGTAATAATAATAAAAATATTTATATTTATATTTATATTTATATAAATAATTAACAAGACGGTTCTATGAATATGATCCAGTAACAAAAGAAGAAAAGAAGAAAAGAAGTCCGTAAGAAGAAAACACCAAAATAACAAAGATGTCAAAATCAAAGAACAAGTTTTTTTTGGTAATCTTTATTGATAATCAATTTTTAGTTTATTATGAATATCTACCGGAAAGTACTACAATAAACCAGGAAGTGTATCTGAGAGTTTTACTCCGATTAAGAAAAGCTATTGGTCAGAAAAAAGAGAAAGATGTGGTTGGATCCTACATCATGATAATGCTCACAATCATTGTGCACATTCGATCTTAAAATTTTTGAGAAAAAATAATACCCAAATTCTTCTACATGCACCTCTTATTCCAGATATGACTCCGTGTTACTTTATCATTTTCCAAAAGTTAAAGATGGCACTTAAAGAATGAAGATTTGATAATAGAAAAGACATCATAGAAAAATCGAAGTCAAAGTTATTTTTTTATTTAAGGGATTATAAAAATGTTTCCCTTTGTGGGAGAAGCAATGGCGCAAATGCGTAGATGTCGGAGGAGATTATTTTTAAAACAAAAATGCTTTATATTCATTGTATATTTTTTGTGGCCCCAGTCGGGGAATTTATTGGACACCCTTATATAAAGTAATCACTAAAATATAAAATATAATCAATAAACTAAGATTTATTCTCAGCATTCGAATCTTTGGCAAATGATGCTTTCAATCATTAAATTAGAATTTGGAAATTGAGTGAAATTTTTAAAAAAAATTTCTGAAAAAATCCAAATCTTTTATTCTGTAATTAATGAAGAATAAAAACCAATTATTGATTAGGAAAATGTTGTCTCTTCAATATAAACAATTATAATAATTACAATAATTATAATGACAATTGATTTGTTTATAAAAGAGTTCACAATAATGATGTCTACAATCATTCTTTAAACATATATTTAAGTCAAATCAACGCGATTAATTGGATGTTTATTAAATCATTAGTAATAAAAAATATTATGAGAATATTATAATAAATTATAATAATAATTAGTATTATAAAATTTAGTGATAATAATACCAGCATTATTATTATATTACATTATTATTATTATTATTTTTATGATATGATAATTTTTCATTCTCTAATTAAAATGATTCATATTATAGATAAATGTTCCTCAGGTTATCCCTCATGAAATAGCAGTTCAGCATGTAACTAAACTAAATCAAAAAGAGCTACAAAACTCATTTTATTCTTCAAAATATTTTTCATTTTTCTCAATACACTTCTGTCATTGAGACAATAAATCATGAATTCCCTTTTCAAAGAAATCGGGATTTCTGGAAAAAAAACTGAAAAATTACATTTTGGACATCACCTTAATTCTGAAACATCCTATTGGTCAGAAATGTATCAATATGTTTGAATATGTGATAATCTGTCGGCCAGGGGTTCGGTTATACAGGTGGGTGTGGAAAAACTTTGTATTGGTAATCTAAAAAAATGTGGTCTCGTATTATTGTGGAGCAAAATAGGTCCTTTTTTATTAACAAGTTACGGTTGGTTTTCAAGTAGGTGCTTCAATTTCGCAGCAGTATGACTGTGATAGACTCAGTAGGTTTTAAAAAGTAATAAAGAATAAATCCAGCTGCAAATTATTAAGCTGTGATCATAGTTTTCTTTTAGTCTAGTTTAGGCAGATATTTCGGTTTTTCATCCGCATCCAACGATGGTATTAATATCCTCTGACATCATATAAGACCCATTTCTTGTCACAGGTTAAAATATGAAATAGATCATTTTGGTTTCAAATAATCAAAGAAAAAGAAATTCTGAACATTCTCTTTCTTTATTATCACTTAATTAACTTTTTTATTTTACCAACCTCGTGAAAATGCCTGGAAATTGTTGACTTAGTGACTGTCAATTTTTCAGTTATTAATAAACGAAACGATGCTTAAAACAATTTTGTTGTATCGCTTTAAACTACTGCTTTCAAATGGTCTTTCCTTACGACAGTAGCACGTCTTCCACGGTTATCAATTTTCAATGCCGAAGTTATCACTTAACTTCTGAAAATTTATTGATTTTTTAGTTACAGAATCACCACGCTATGCAAATTTCTGATTAGTTCTAATGCATTATGGTGAAGCTTGGATTCATATAGAATGCAAATTCGTTTATTTTGTTCAATAATGTTCTAAGAAATGCACAAAAATATCGTGTAATTTTAAATTGAACTGATTACGTCTAGAATAATGACAAATCAAAATTTGCGCTTCACTTTGATATATATTAAAACAATTATTATAACAAAAATTGATTGATCATGTGGGACAGCCTGATAATTTGGAAAAGTAAATGAAATATTTTTTGTCTCATAATTAATCAATATTATATAAAGTGAATTCATTAATCTATAAATTAGAAAGTTTTTATTAATTATATTAAAAACCTTTATATAAAAAACTAATTATTAATATTATTGGGAGAAAAATAAAAAAAATTAATAAAATAATAAATTATTCAAAATCCTTTTATTTTGGAACCTAAATAATAAAAATTCAGAATTTTAAATTTAAATAAAATTCTAATAAAATAATAATAATAAATAGATAAAAATAATTAATATTATTATTTTGAGATGAAATTAAAATTAATAACAAAAAATTTCTTTCATTTTGATGAAATAAAATTTTATGTTAATTGATGAAATAAAAATCATTATTATTATTTTTATAGAATTGATCAATAAAACAAATAATGAAAATAAATATCTCCGGAAAAATTTTATAATAAAAATTTTAATTGTAAAATATTAATTTAAAACGAAAGCTGAATTGTCTATTTTAAAAAGAAGGAGTAGAATTATATTTTTATAAATATAAATAAAGCTCTTTGTACAATTTGAGCTGAAAATACTTTAAAAACATTAAAACAACAGAGATGTGCATATTGATTTTCTCTTAGTTTATTTGTTATTACTGCCATTAGACCGAATTATAAATGTAAATATGCTTTCATGTATTTGCCCTCCTGGGGGAATTTTGGAATTTTTATTATGAACCAAGTCAATTAAGCATCGTATTTGTTTTAGCTATGACTTTATGAAATGTGATAAATTCACTGCTGAGAGTAACCGGGAATTTTTCATACTTTTAGGAAACAATTTCCCCTTCATTTTTAAGTTGGATTACGATAATAAAGCAGCATTTCCTTCTTTGGGATTTCTTTAATGAAGTATGTGGATAATGCTAATCCTGTAGACTGGGATTACTTTCGTTGTTATTATTATTTTTTTAGCCATCATTAAGGTCGTAGGAAACAATTCCCATTAGCCTTAATATTGAAATTTGCCTTTGAATTTCCAGTTTCACATTTATTGCGAGCTCTGTTTGCATATGAACTTTTTGTATAATTCTATTGAATAATATCTGAATTTATTTATTTATTTTATACTCCGTTACTTTTATTACATTCATTTTCATCGGGGAAAAGCAGGTAAAAATCGAAACAAACAAATAAAACATGATAATCGATAATTAAGAATGGGGAGCTATCAGATATTTCGATAATTTGTTTTAATCAATGCTTTTCAAAGTTACCGTTTATATTAGCTTTTATTTTAATTCTCTAATGTAATGTATTAGATGAAATATATTTACATTAATTCATTAAATTAACTATAAATTATTTTTTCAATATTTTAATTGCTAAAAAGTCAAAAATGCTGTCTCATCGTCATTATTATTCTCCAGGCAAAAGAGTGCCATAATCCTTACAGGCCTAAATCATATTACTAATTATAAGGAAATTCATTTTTGAGAAAAATAAAATAAAAACCTAAAAATAATTATGTAAATGTGATAATAATTATTAATTTTTTTCAAGACTTTTACTCTGGTACCTGTTTAAAATTGTAAATTCTAAAAAAATCAATTATGATTTAATTAATAATTATTGTTAATTTTTATTAATATTTATTATCACATGCAGCTTAAGATTTTTTAAGTCATATCCAATAATCAATATATGTTGATGTTAAATATTTATAATTTTTTTATTTGTGGAAGATTTTTAACCAATAATAATTACCTAAATAATTAATATTGATTTCATTAACAAATATCGATTGTATTGTTGGGTTCAGTGTAGAGGTCTATTTTCTTGTTTTATTTACGATAATTAGTGAAAAATATGGGGATGTATCTTATTAATAAGCATGTTTCCTTATCATTAATCGAAAAAAAACAGTAATTATAAAAATTGGTAAACGTCACTAGTACGAACAATAAATAACTTATAATTGTGAACAGAAGAAAATTAATAATGAAGAAAATCTATTAATAATACTTACAAAGCAAATTTTTCAAATAAATAATTACCAATTTATAACGGGTGGATCGAAAGTCAAAATACTTGGCTAAATATTGATATCTGAACATGCAAAAAAAATAATTTATTTGATATTGTTCTATAGATTAGAAAATCTATTTTTTACAGATCAAGAAATATTTTAGATTATTTGATAGATGACAAAAAAGTCGATCTTCGCAGACGTATCCATGAGTTCATTAGACAAATGAAGAAAACCGAATTTTTAAAACATTTCCTACTTGAAAATGTCCCACGTGCAACGATCTATCGGATCATCAAACATTTTAAGAATGATATTCCATGTGAAAATATGGCAAAATAGGTCGTCCAAATAAATCAAGTGAAAAACAGTAACAACAATTGAAAGATTGTATGAAAAATACTGTTGGTGTGAGTCAAAGAAATCATGCTGTACAATTTAATGTCTCGAGATCTTGTATTCGTCGAAAGTTTTTAAAAAGCTGAATTAAAATACTACAAGAAACAAAAAGCCCCAAAGTAAAATCAACTGAAGTTTGAACAAGTGTCTACCAAGTGTCGAAAATTAAGAATCTTATCAAAGCAAAAAAAAATTGATCGTGATGGATGACGAAAATTATTCCAAATTTTCGTCTGATAATATGCCAGGAAATTCAGGATTTTATTCATGCGACAAACGAAGTAGTCCAAAAGATGTAAAATTTAAATGTAAAGAGAATTTAACACCAAAAGTTCTCGTATGGCTGACTATATCCAGTAAATCGTCAAAATGCTTACCAAAATTATTGAAGTTTTTCAAAAGTTTTTCACAAGATGAATATATTTTTTGCGAAACCTTGCCACGGCTCATTATGCAAAAACAACAAAAGATTGGCTCGATCAACACAAGATACCTTTTGTACCGAAACATAAATTCACCTAATATTCCTAAAGCTAGACCATTCTAGGAATTTTTGTAGATTTTGGCTAATGTGTTGGGCTACGAATGAAGATCAGTTAATGAGTATAATCAAACAACAGTTGAAAAAATAAGATATGACAATTGTCCAAACCATGATGCAAAATATATGCGGAAAATTAAGAACAATTGATGAACAGGGACTGTTTTTTGTGATTGGTTGAATATTTTCATTTCACTTTAGCGTATTTTTGATAAAATAATCAGAAAATAAAATTTTAAGTGTCTAATAAATAATCATTTTTATTTTGTCTCAATACTTTCGACCCACCCTTTAACGTTAATATTCGAACCCATAACCTTTTACATGCGCATTGACTTCTCTAACCGCTAGGCTACATCCCGTCTTGATTTCAATTAATCTGACATTCCGATCCTCTAAAGCTCACATTTAGGCACTTAACTGCCCCCAGTCTATTACTTCCATTTCCTTTCCTTTATTTTGCTTTTCACTTTTGAGACATCGTTCACTGGTTGGTGTCCTGGTGTGGTCGCCATGTTAGTTGAAATTAATCGGAGATACCGGGATTTTTTAAAAAGTCAAAAAATAGTTAAAATAACAGTTTATACTTTAAGTCTAAGTCCATCTTGGTCAACAGGCCTTTGCAATTCTTCCCAGTGAACTCAGAAAAGAAGCCTTGAACTTTACAAAAAAATTTTCACGATGCTTTACTGATTCGAATATTTGGAAATTAAGAAAATTACTTACCATTTGAAATGACAAAAGAAGAGTTTTAGCATCATATTTGTCATACGCCATTAAAAATATATGACCATAACTTATTATTACTAGTCAATTAGTATTTTCAAACATTCCTAAAGAGCCATGATGAATTTTTTACTCTTGTATCATACCGTGCCATAAGCAATATAAATATTCATACCTATTTCACAATATTTTCCAATGAATCCGAATTTGCAGTAGCAGGTAGGCACAAAGTCATTAGAAACCTGACAATCTCCATTTTTTTGACATTTCTGAAAATCCGGGTTTCCTTGGCACAAACCAATGCTACAGTCTTCTGAATCACAAAAAACATTACTTTACCGACATGTCAATGATTACTGAAAAAACTGCTTCAACATTCGCAAAGTTTGAGAAAATTAAAATCATTTTTATATTTTAAATAAGGTAAAGCTTAAGAATATATTACTTATTATACATTTATTTATTTATTAATATTATTATTGTTATTAAAATTAAATAAAATAGAAAATAGTATTATTATGACTGAAAAAAAGAAAAGGTATTTAAACAAAAATGTTACTCAGCCAAAACGATTTTAATAAAAGAATCAGTCAATGTAGTACAACAAGAAAAAGATTTTCATGGTTAGAAAAATATATGGTTAGGCGAAAGTAAATTTTATGCTGAATTATGTGTTTAACCACTATAATTCATGTTTACCTCGAAGCTTGGTGCAGCTTAACTTCAGATATAGGATCATGTTTTTTTTCAACCCATGTTTTTTTTCTAACCCATTTACGTAATTCATGTTTTTTTGTATAAATAACTGTTACAAAAATGATAATCCAAAAAAATG
>JBBMKC010216425.1:0-12579 GCA_037834085.1 Bipalium vagum | reverse complement strand
AGAATTGTCTCAATCATTGTAATTTGATAACGATTTGAATAAAAGTATTGAATCAAAAATTTGTTTTCTCAGTGAATCTTAATTAAAGACGAACACGAGCAAAAGCAACCTTCAACCGTTGAGACCTAAGTCATATACACGCTCCGACCATTAACAACCTTTTTTGTCCATCAACTTAGGATCTTAACATTTTGTCCGTTTTATATTGTGATAGTATCATTCAGTGTTTTGAGTGTTCATCCATAAATCCTGTTGATCATTAAGATATTGTTGAGTTACCTAAAAGTCCATCATTCGATTTTCTTAACCTATTAAATTCATATTTTTTTTTTAGGAATTTAATAAAAATAATAAAGAAATATTATTTGACGAAGGAATGAAGGGAATAAATAAAAATCTATAATTAATTTAATTATTTATAAAAAGGCAGAGAGCAGAAATCATTATTAAAACTCATCATAGAATCAGATAAAAATAATATTTATTTCAACGAGACAAAATTCCACGAATATATATAATAAAAATTAATAGACAATAATGGTCTTAATACCTTACTCTATTGGAACCAAGTAAAATGGTATAATTGTAATAAATCGATTTATAAATTAAAATTATTTGTGGAACTAATAGGTGTAAGGTATGAATCTAAACATAATTGTCTATTATTATTATTATTATTATTATTATTATTATTATCATTTCAATAAACTATGGTTAGTTTTTTCAATTATTTTATTATATTATTTTTTGTTGTTTTTTATAAATTTCTGAAAAGTTGATTTAAAATTTTCGTTGATTCCTGTACTTAATAAAATCATGTATTTATGTTTAAGTGCATTTGATGAATATTTTTGAGTATTCTTAAGTATATTCTGATATTCTACTATGTTGTCCGGAAAATCTTCGTGTATAAAGTCAACATTTATTTAACAAAGAATTTTAGATAAGCAAAACGACACCATTCTTCAAAATTTTATAATACAAACCATCATTTTCTTTGACAGCCGTCCATTTTCTGCAAGCAATTCAATTTGCCGCCCATACCATTCCTCCGGTTCAAAGGTAAAAAATTCCTGGCATGCCAATTCTATCTCGTTAAATGTATTGAACTGCCCACCACGTAAGAAAGAGACTTGGAACGATAAACCCATAATCTGATGATGCGGTTGTCCGAAATGTATGCAGGATATGGTAAAACGTCTATTTCCCTTAATTCCTTCAATTTTTGTTGAACTACACGAGAGCGGTATACAGAAGCATTATAATACTGATAAAGTATAAATTATTTAAAATTAATTAAATTAAAAAATTAATTTAAATTTAATTTAATAAAAGTAATCGAAAAAAAATGGAAAAATTGAAGATATTTACAAATTCATAAATAATATAATAAAAAAAGACATTCTAAGCAGTCTTCGTTTATGGAATTCAACTTTAAACGTACCGAAAAAATCTCCGTGTATCCAAGTATAAAAATCACTTTTTCAAATAGTGCACAAATAAAAATAAATATTAAAAACGTTATATAAATACCAACTTTCCACTGAAGTCCTTTTAATGTCATGTTAAATGTTGAAATATACTTTTACACAGGTTTTCTTCGCCATTTTCGCTGATGGAAAATAAATATCATGCTTATCAAAACAAAATATGAGAATAAAATAATGTGAAATGAAACCATTTAAACAAAACCAACAGTGAACAGTAATCAATTTTCATTAATTAAAACAAATCTATTTATTATTAAAAGTAGAATAAATCCGTTGATAAACTTTTCCTTTGTCCATCGGATGCCTTTTCCCATTTCGCTTTCAGCTGTGTAACGAAATCAAATTGTTCAATGAAAATTTCGTCCAAGTTTTTTCAGTCATAAATAATCCCATTTTAATTCCATTTAGCAAAGCCAAATTTTCCTAATTACAGCTGCTGTCAATTTTATTTCTGATTAAATTTGATAAGTTTGACTGAAACTTTCAAAATTGTTTATAAATATGAAAAAAAAATGATGACGCTATCATTGAAATTATTATCCGCATTCTAAACAGTCTTCGTCCAAGCCACATTCTTCAACTACACGAAAATCTCCTGATTCTGATTAATAATTTATGGTGTTAAAGCCCGAGTTAATTGATGCATAAAGGGAGAAAAATGAAGAATTTCTACGTGTTCATCAAGCATGTCGTATTGGTGGCAGACCGGTCCCAAAATGATCCATCGACACACTTGTGATCCTTTATTTCATGGCTGCCAAACCATGACGACCGCCATCATCACGAGGTGGTCGGCGGATATGTATACCTGGCCGGTTCCACATGATAACATGTAGAAACTTCCCATTGGAAAGCAGCGCTTTTTGCCTCTTATGATATCGAATTTGCCGAAAGTGAACGATAAAATCTTTAATCTTCTGGCGCCTTTTACTGAGTATGGGGAATAGGTTCGCTATGTCATTCAAGAAATTGTTTCTGATTATAAGAAGCTGCAAGAGATTTTAATGGAATTGCCCAGTCGTGATTGTTCCTTGGTGCTGTTTTAACTGATAAAAATAAACCGAGGACGCTCTTTCCGTTTTTGCTGTGATTATATTTTATCTTGACTGAGATAATTACAAATGTTTAATGGTTAATCTACCCCAGCCAAATTTTAATTTAATTAACTAAAAACAATTTTCATTTTTAGTTAATAAAGATATTTATTTTTCAACTATGTATTAACTTAATGTCATATTTTAATTATGGTTAATGGTAAAATATTAAATGTATGAAATTAATGAAAGAGAAAGAATATTAATATAATTATCATAATAACAAAAAGAAAAATAATAAAGAAAAAACAAAAATATATAAAAATCAATAATAATTTATTAATAATAACAATAATTGATTTATTAAAAAAAATTTTCCGTTGGACATTTTTTGTATTTCTTAGAATTTCATAATGATGATGGAAGATCTTTCAGCAAAAGAAAATTGAGGTCGGTCAATGCATACTTAAAAAAAAGTTCATTAAATTGGATATAATAATTTTTTAAAAACTTTTTAATAAAAATGAAGAAAAAAATACAAAATATTTTAATAAGATACGTAGAATTAATATTGAGATATTATAACTAGGAAATCTTTTTCTTTATACTTCTCAGTCTGGCCATTCCACAAAGGTAATGATGAAAATATTTTCTAACGGAAATATGTTTAAAAATAAATAATGAAAAATTAATTATAGTAATATTTATTAAGTTAATTACAAAATGATTTCATTACTTTTTTTTAAATCTCTCACAGGACAGATAAATTTTTTTATGGTCATTTTTCATAAATTTTTTTCATTCGTAGAATATACTAGTGGAAAATTATTGAAAATATTTCTTCATCTGTTTTTATTATTTAATAATATTATTTATATTATCAAGAACTTTACACTATCTAAACATTTTATATCTTTTGATAAGAAATAAATAAGAAAAAATAATTATTATCAGGATTATTATTAGTATCAAATTTATTGCTTTTATAATTATTTATATTAATATTATTATTATTAATATATTATTATCATTATTATTATTATTATTATTATTATTATTATTATTATTATTATTATCATTATCATAATCATTATTATGATCATTATTATTATGATTAAAGTGAAGAACTTTCATTGTACTAATATTAAAACTTATAATTATCAAGAGCTCTATTTTATCTTGACAAACATTTATAAATTACAGTTCTAAATAATCAGTAAAACTTCATTTCTTATAATACACATACAATCATAGAAGAAGAAGAAAAGTGTAGCAAATTTGTTGAGATACCCATGAATAGCGAGACATAAAATCAATATAAATTATATTCTTCATATACTTTGATATCATCATTAGGTGATATCATCAAAATATGAGGACGAAGAGGCATAGAAATTTATTTTAAGTCTTTAGGAAATTAATGAAATCTATAATGTTCCTAAGAATAATAATTTTATATAATATTCTGTTTTCTTTAAAAATTATTTTTTATAGTTATAAATTTATGTTTAATTCTAATTCAATTATTAAACAATAATAGGAAATAAAAAAATGTTTAAAAATGTGGTATTATTTAATAATAATACAATTAAATTACACGTGAGATCTCATTTATCAACCAAAATGAAACATATAGTTAGAAGATAAATTTTTTTTGATAAAATATAAATTTATAAATATTTTTATATTTTTGGAAAAACCAATTCCCTTTAAATATGTATTTGCTTGTCAAATGAAAATTTTATAATATCGGATTCTTAGACTTTTGTCATTTGATGTATTAAAAATGTTGATTCGATATGAGAACCCTGATCGTCATCGTCACTGGCTTTGTACAGAACACACAATTCCAACTGTAACACGAACAATACATCGTAAAAAAGACTTTTTGTGTGTATGACGAAACTGTGAGGGAATTGTATATTGGAAAGTCCTTGATTATGTACAAACAGTTGGCTCAAATTGGAGCTGTCAACAATCGAACCGGCTAGTTGATGCACTCTTGCAAACTCGCCCAGATTTAGTTAACAGAACATTTGTTATCCTCCTTCACAATAACCTTAAGCCTCACCTTCAAAGTTACTAAAAAAGGAACTTTTAAGTTTGACTATGACATTTTGTCTCATCCAGCTTATTATCCTGACATCTCATCATCAGATTATCAACTTTTCCGATCTGTGTAATACTTAAAAGTAAAAAAATTTTCAATAATGATGAGTTAATATCGAGCTAATAATTTTTTTATGAAAAGTTTGCTAAATTTCTTGCCGATGTCATTCAGTCCTAGATGAAAAGATGACAGATGATTGTCAATAATGATAGTGAGTATATAATAAAATGATATTATTTTGTATTAAATATATGTTAATTTAAAAATCAGTTTTTTGATCGCAGGTTTTTTTGCGGGGCACCTCAGAACTTACTAAATTTACAAAATTTAGATACATTAAAAATTATTTTATACATAAAAATTTGGTATTAATGAAAAGTGCATATCAGACTCTAAAAAACGAAAATACGAATTTTAAACAAAACGACTTTATTAATTGGACACAGTATAATTTGCACCTATCTACATTCTTTATTGACAATAACACAATGATTAATAAAAATATTAAATGTCCCAACAACCACTAATTCCCGTTATTTGAAATCGAATTGAGCAACTATAACTCGTAACCAATATCAAATAAGAAAATTTAAACACAAAAAAATATAAATCAGTGAAAGTAAAAATGAATCGATAGTTCAATAAATGAGTGAAGTCAAACAATAAAATCGAAATATGAATCAGTAACGATAGTTAAAAATATGAAAAATTATTAGATTTATAGATAACAAATAAGACATACTTACCCGAACCAGAAATCTTGGATGGTAAGTTAGATGTCTCTAAAGACAACAGAACTCCACAAGGTTGGTGTTTTTCCTTTAATAATAAAGAAATGCATATATTGAAATAGTATTCTTGCAATAATATTCTTCGGAATAGTCTTCTGCAAATCTTCTTAATAATAACACAATTAATAAAAGATTACCAAATGCTCATTATCCGAGCAGTGGCATCTTGAATGGGAAAACTTTCCCAAAAATAATCCCGAGTTTCCCTGAGTGGCAATACCTTTTCCGATCATACAGAAAATTCACAGCTAATTATCCATGGTATATAATTCTGTTTTACTGAACTAATTTAAAATATTTACTTTGTGGATATTTTAAATTGAAATATGGAATTTTTTTGATAAGGATGTACATTATCGACACCTGATATTAAAATTCAAAGTCTCTTCGTCCTCTTCAAATTGATAAAGATAATTTGTGGACTGTTGTGGAAGAAGATTGAAGAAATTTCACAAAGAACAAATATCTCATTAAAAGCGGTAAATGGGTAACTTGAAATCTTAGTGATTCGAGTAAATCTCTAAAATATTCAAAATGCACCATACACTTTAACCAACATAAAGAGGAAATTTTTTACTGTCCTATTATGGCGATCAAGAAATGGATTATGCATGAAAACAATGTTATGAGAAAGACATGGCTTTCCACTGGAGAAGCATGCATAAAAGTTTTAAAGAGAAATATATATGAATCAAATGTCTTATATGTTTCATGGTATGGTTCACTTTGAAATACTTAGGGCCAGGAGAACTATTTATTGTGGTCAGCTTGACAGATTGAAAGAAGATATTGTGGAAAAGAATCCAATCCTACTCAATAGAAAAAATATTATCTTCTATCGTGACAATATCAGATCCCATGTTGCGGGAATAACTAGAGAAAAAAATTAAGAATCTTTTCACTCATATCGCATACTTACCTGATCTTTTTCATTATAATCATCACCTCTTCAACTTAAATGTTTATCTTAATAAAATCTATTTGAAATTCTTTGTTAAAATATGTTATATTAGTTTGAATAATACCATTTTTGTATCACATTTAAACGTACATAATAATTTGATATTTCTTGCTTCTTGTATGAGTATGAGCAAGGTCCAGAACCAAAGAGGCCTCATGGTAGATTATGTAAATCTATCCTCATTAAAATCTCTTGACCAATAAATGTACCAAGAAAGGCCGTACATACATTCCGTCAAATAGCTCAGTGACTCAATTTCTTAAAAGAAAAAATTATGAAAGCCTGGACGAAATAAGAAATTACTTACAAACATTTTTTTTATCAAAAAAATGCTAAATTTTATTCCAATGGCATTCATTCTTTGGTAGATAGATAGCAGAGAGTAGTTGAACTGATGGAGAATATTTAATCAATTAATGCTTTTATGTTAATAAAATTTATTTGTAAATTTTATTGATTATGGTTTCGTAATTAAATATTGTCATTCTATTGTTTTTCAACTGAGTATACATGTCCAAAATATAAGCTTTATATTATATACTAATCATACTTGTGCTCAGTCTTTATCCATAAAACAGGAATTATATTTTTCAAAGTTGCATTACTGTCAGAAATTGATTAGATGGTGTCACTTGGTTAACGTTCCAAATTGCAGATGTAATTGTTATTTGGAAATTACCTTAATTAGCAGAGTTTATTTATGAGCACTAAATAAAATTCATTGAAATACTAAAAAAATTTGATAGATTTAAGTAATGCCCTTTACAGGTTGATATTTTTTTATTTTTAATATTTTTTTTCAAATAAATCACGTCAACTTTATATATTGAATAAATATTTTTTACTATAAGTTAATCAAGAAATTTGTAAAAATAAATATTTATAAAAAAGAAACCGAAAATATTATTAAAAATTAAACGTTATTTTTTTATTTCACTTATTTGGACTAAAATAATCAGTGGTGATAGATGCAAAAAAATAAGTCATTAATTGAACTATAAGACAAAATAATTTTGGATATCAGCCCTAAATTAATTACCAGAACTGAAATTCCAAAAAATTGGATTATGAATGACATCACAAAAAAGTACATTGAAATTAGATGATAGGGAAATGGTGTTATTCCTGATCACGCGATAATATTGGTTGCTTGTTGGAAAATATCACTATATAATGAGAGCATAAATTAGTCAGTTTTGTTAAAACAAAAGATCTTGGTTGAAATCAGTATAAATAATTTGTTTTTTTTCAAATTTCTTCTCTTTTTCACTTGTATGTTGCGAATAACCAATGTGTCACTTATTGTTAAATTATATTAGTTTTTTGTTTCCTTTTACTAATATGATAATTTTTGTAACACTTAGCCGGTGTTTTACTTACTCATTTAGTTTGGTTAATAACGTTTTCGAATATAATTGAATCAAAATAATCACAATAAAACTTTATTAGCTTAATACAACGGTATACAATCAAAGTCAGTGGATAATCCAAGTTTATTATTACAATGTAGTCAATTGTTCTAAACCAAGATAATCAAAAAGAAGTCAATCTATCAAAATAACTCAAAAAACAACAAGAAAATAAACCATTGAATAAACATACGCGAATAATCAGTTAAAATATAGAAGAAAAACATTAATAAATAAAATAATTATCAGCTCAGCGCTTGCTGGTGATCAGTATTGAGTCGTTAGATGAGCCCAACCGGTTGGCTCATAAACGGCA
This sequence comes from Bipalium vagum, assembly GCA_037834085.1. NCBI lineage: Eukaryota > Metazoa > Platyhelminthes > Tricladida > Geoplanidae > Bipalium > Bipalium vagum. The sequence continues at coordinate 4,468 of JBBMKC010216425.1, read as the reverse complement.
AAACTATACAGGCCCGTCGCTTACTCCTGTCGCATGAAAATCATATAATAAAAAACAGCAAAATGTGGTATTCTTCAGACAAAATAAAATAGTTCTCTTTGAAATTCTTCTGATAAAATGATTTTCTTCTAAATCTCATCTGACAAAATAATTCTTTTCTGAATAATTAAAAATGCTGAGTTTCCTGACGTGTGGTGGCGGGTTACTTAGACATTTGACAGAGATTAGTGATGAATTTGGAGGCTGATCTGCAACGGAAATTTTGAACTGAATGGATAGTAGCAATGATCTGACAAAAAATGCAATTTTCTTACTAGTAATAAGTTTCCATACATTTCTGATCGTGATATATATCTGAATATCAATTATTTTTATATTGCTTTTGAAAAGTAAGAATTTTTTCCATTTTATATTCGATAGCATAATAATAACAATGATATAATCAATACTTAAGTGTTATTATCAATGTAAAAAATGGTTTAAAATTTTTTTAAATGGCAAAAGAAGTCTTTAAGATCTCCCGAGAAAGGCCGTACATACATTCCGTCAAATAGCTCAATGACTCAATTTCTTAAAAGAAAAAATTATGAAAGCCTGGACGAAATAAGAAATTACTTACAAACATTTTTTTTTATCAAAAAACTGTTAAATTTTATTCCAATGGCATTCATTCTTTGGTAGATAGATAGCTTTTTAGATAATATATGTTATCTAATATTATTTATGGTTACAATAATATTAGGTATGTGCATAAGTATTAAACCATGATTTTAATCATTGTTTAAATAAATCAATAAATAATAAAAATTCCCCCTTAATTTAACTTTTGGTAATTTATATTGTATATTTATTTTAAAAATTAAAATTTCACTTTAATTGTTATAGAATATCAAAAAATTTTGGATTTAGATTTTGCAGCATCTCAATCCATTTGCTCTGTTCTAGGAGAGAAGGCTATTTCGTATAGTAAATGTAAATATTAGTATCATTGATTTAAAGAATGCAATTTTTATGTAAACAATCTATCACGAACTGGTACTCCACGAATATTGCATCCCGAGAGATTAGAAAAACTACTCTGTGCGAATACTGCCCGAATTCAAGAAGAACTTGCGAAACAGCTTGAAGTCAACCAATCACTGTTACCAGGCAGTTACGTCGATTAGAAAAAAGAAGGTTTGAAAGTATGTGCCACATAAACTCTCAGAAATCAAAGTTTCATGTCGTTTAACAACAAGAAAGGAAGGGGGATTTGGTAGAAAATGACATTAATTCATAAGGAGCAAATCATAATGTTCATAAAAATAATCTAAAAAAATGATGATAAATTTGATGATTTCAATTCTATCCGCTTTTAATTTTAGTTAATTTAAATCTTATGCTAAATTTATAATGGTAACGATATTATAGTAATAATACTTTTATAATATCAATAGAAATTATAATAAATATTTATAAATTAGTAATGAAGAAATGGTAACTTATAATTTCCTCTTTTTCATATAAAAAAATAAAAACTTATTTTCCATTAAAAATTTTATTCAGAAAGCTCAATTCATTAATTATTCAACTCGAGCTAACACGTTTGACTAACTAGATAAACAATAACTAAATCACCCAGAGTTTCATTTTCCTTATTGAAAATGGGAGCTGAGGGAACACACAGGAATAGTGAAATTATGAACTTGTTATTAAAAGCTGCCGCAGAATCAATTTCTCAGCTAATGCCGGGTTGAGCTGAGTAATTGAAAGCTCTGGATTTCTTTCTGTGAAAAAAAAAGAAGAAAGATATCCTAGATGATAGTAGTGATTGGTCGATGGAAGAAAACTGGAGACTATATGAGAAATTCTCAGATTTTCTGCAGCCAGAAGAAAAACAGAATTGAACTAGAACAGTAAAAGAGAATAAAAAAGGATCAGAGTCAAGAAGTAAAGTTAAAACCAAAACCAAAAAACAAAAAAAAACAAGCAAAACCAAAGTAGTTAATGATTTGCTGACCTTATTTTTGTGGAACAATTATTATTGAGGCTAATAAACAGATTTCTATCCAATTGAGTTATTTTATTCAAACAAACCATTTTAAAAAAAATACTTAAAGGCACAAAATCGGCTAATATTTATTTGAATATTAACAGAAATATGCTACAAAAATTACGAATCAACAGCTTCAGTAGTCCATTGAGGATTCCATTACCTTTTTATATTGGCCAGCGGAGTACTTAGTCGTTGGCATATATTCTTATCGGAGAATGTCAATTATTTTTTGGGAGACTATCTCTAAATCAGTCCCTAATTGCAGATTTATCTAATTTTGACAAGTCAACATTCTCATGATTAGAAAACACAAAATTGATCATGATTTATTATTATTATTGAAATTCCTTATTGATAATATTATGTATAAAAATATATTATAAATATTATTGTTATTATTTATTATTGACAATTATGAACAATATGATCAATAAAGAATTTAGAATTCATTTTTTCTTTTCAAAGGATTAATGAGGTTAAAGATCACAACAAAGTCAGATTTAAAAATATGTGTTAAGTTTGTTTGATTAATATAAATACAAAGTAGTTTTTAAAAATTTTTATCTAATTTTTTTTACTTATTTGATTTTAACCTAAATTGAAAAATTGTTTTTTGCATATATTTTATTTATTCAAAAAATTATTGATTTCATAATCTTTATTTTTATTTTTTTTAGAAATAATCGATGATAATTGTTGATCGGTACAATAATCGGTACAATGAATTATTATAATATTAAAGTTATTAATTATTAATAACAAAAATATGCGTAATTAGTAATAAGTAATGTTTTTTTGAAAATAAATAATCTGCAGAATATTACAATGATTGGTAAATAAAAATTATTAACAATTCCTTTGTTGAATGTATAAAATCAATAATTCGAATTCAGATTTCAGTAATTTGAGCCTTAAAATTTGATATTTCTACCTCAAATGAAAATTACTGTCCTCTAGTTACAATATTATAATAATTGGTATATATCTAATAATAACAGTATATCTAATTTATTAAAAATTTAAACAATTGGTAATTAAAAATATTACCACTTTATCGACTAATTTTAATAAGCCAATAAACAGAGAAATGTTAATTTTTTCTTATTTTTCTGATTAAATTTTTTGAAAATGCAGTAGTGATAATGAAATTTTTCTCAACGTAAAATATTTCTATAAATAGAAGTTACCAAAAATAGAAATAAAATTCTTAAATTTAAAATTATTTAACTGATTTTGTTGGATAACGATAAATAATAAAAGAGAGTAATTAATAATTTCCAATTGCTTTTAACTTACTGTTGAATCAAGGAAATATAGGTAACATCGTAAAAATGTTTACGGTTACAATTAGGTACGACGACCCATCATCAGTCTAGACATTGCTTTGTTGGCATATATCAGACAAAAGCAATAATTTATCGCAATTGCATATTTAATTAATTATTCTGTTTAATTACTTTTTGACGCAAAATATGGAGGAAATTAATTCCACATTGAAACTGCGAACCGTGATAGAGGCAAAAAAATATTGAAAATATTTTAAAAGATTAAAAAATAAATTATTAATTAAAGAAGAACCAAAAATAATTTTTAATTTCATTTATTATTCTCTTTTTGGTTCTACAAAATTTATAAATATCCAAGAGGAATTGGAAAAAAGTTAATATTTTTCATTATTAATATATTTTAAAAATTTATGTAATGAATGGACTCTTTCCCCCTCGAAATTATTAAAATATGTTATGTTTAAAACTGTGTACCTCTTATTTCCATATAACCATTTCCTGAAAGGTATAGGCTGATTTTTATTCTATTTGTGAACGTAAGTACAGTGAAACCTGTTAATTTGGGAATCTCTAAGTAATAATAATGATAATAAGAATAAGTAAATAAAACTTAAATATTGCCTTTTGTTTTCATGAGCCATCTATAATTTGTACACCTCTTTATTTTGGGCAAAATGTTCGGTCCAGTGGTGCTCAGCATTAACAGGTTTCGTTGTATTTACCATTAAAATATTTCTGATAAAATTTTTTTAATAAAGATAATTTGATTAATTATTCTGTGTCTTTTCAGTTATGCATGATTGGATAACGCTGAAGTTTACTTTCGAAAACTCAATTTTAAATATAAATTTTTATTATTTTGAATAATTAAAAATCTTTGATTGGTTGTTGACAAGCTAAGCACATAAAAAACTTCATAATTAGTCTTCTTTGTGCAAGAAACTGTATTACATCATCAGTAGTTTTGGAGATTTGAAACTGGGTTGAAACGAATATTGCCCCTGATTGCAGTCACATTTGGAAAAAGCAATCATTAAATTTTATATCAAAGTAAAAAATTTTAAGTCTCATAATATTAGGTTGTCCCATATGAAATGTCCGATTACGTAATATACAATAAAAGCAATAAAAGTCCAATAAATTCAAA
>JBBMKC010216414.1:0-12579 GCA_037834085.1 Bipalium vagum | reverse complement strand
GAAGACTTTAATTAATTAATATTATAACTGTGATAAGAGTTGTATTTGTATTACAAAATATATTTTTGTAACAAAAACGTGTCATCGTAGTTAATTTAATTAGACGTAGTTCGTACCTTAGAACACCTATTTGTTACACTACCTTTTAAGTAGTTGGTGAGCCCAGTTCTAACCTATATTATATACAACTATACAACTATTATATACAACTAACCTATATTATATATTTTATATTTTCGAGATTAGATCTCGCAGTAAGCGTCGAACAAAACCCTTACTACCGTAATTAAACCCTATGCTGTAAAAAGATTTCAAAGCATATTTCTTCGCCACGTTACAAGAAATTCCAAACTTCACATTGGAGTCGTTTTCTAAAAAGTGCCAAAAAATATCTTACTAAAGACAAGGTAACCACTTTCGAAAATGTTTTTGTAATGTAAATTTCAATAATCGAAAATTTCAAATTGTTTCTGTTTGAGAATAATTAAATATTAATATCGTCCAGTCTAATAATTATATAATTTCCTTTATTATAATACCATATCCTGCATTAAAAAAAATATTTAACAAATCAATAACTTAATCAATGTAAAACTATTTTTTTTTTAAAAATGTACTCATCAGGCGATGAAATTCTATCATCATGCATCAGAAAATTCTTTCCATATTTAACAAAGGTTAACGAACGAAAATCAAAGCTATCACAATAAATTTTATTAATAAAAAAGAATTAAAGGTCTCTTAAAAAAATCATTGAATACCACTGGTCATTCATTTGGTCCAATCGAAAACTTTGTCGTCGCTGAATCCTCGACTGTGGAACAGATTTCTGAATGTGGAACGATAATCAGAATATTTGGGTTTCTCTTCGAATCCCAGTGATTTTACGGACTTCAAAAACCAACAGAATTCTATTGGTAACGTTTTACACAATTCTTCTTCACTATTTTCCTGTTTCGAATCTAAAATCAATTTTCCTATATCCATCTTTTCACCTTTCAATTCTTTCCATGTTTTGCATAATTCTTCATTATTTTTCCTTTTCGATTCGAAAACCAAGTTTTCCGTATCCGTTTTTTCACCTTTCAATTGTTTCCATGGTAAGGTACCGAGAAGTAAATATACCAAAACATAACCAATAGATTCCATATCGTCTCTGCGCGACGATTCAATGGACAAATGAGTATTGATACTGCAATAGTACAAGGTTCCTTTAAAAGGCACTCCCGTTCTACAATTAAGAAATGGGAATTTTTGATGAAAGTTAACAAATTATTTCCATTTTCTCACTTCATTGAAATATGACAGCCAGACTCTGGTATTTTATATCTTCTCGATAATCCAAAATCAATAAGTGTGATCGTTTTTCGAGCTCCTTTCAGGCCGAACAACATGTTCAGCGGTTTCAAATCTCGGTGTATTATACCTTTGTCGTGAACGTATTCAATGGCCGACAGCAATTGGTCTGATATCATTAGAACGGTTTTCAACGAAAATTTTCGTCCACATGATTGGAAAATATTTTCCAAAGACAAACCCAACAGATCCATGACCAGAACATAGAAAGTGCCGAATGACTCAAACCCCCGATATTTTGGAACGTGAACACCACCGCTTAGTTTTTTGAGAATGTTCGATTCGGAACACAACGAAGATGAGCCACATTTTTTGTTTTCAAATTTCAGAGCTACGGGCTATAAGAACAAATTTACATCATATTTTATGTGGGAAAAAGTATATATTGATTTACATATTTCTTCTTCCTATCAATCCCCATGTAGACTTCACCGAAAGTTCCCGATCCTATTTTTCTGATCACATTGTAATTTCCTACATTATCTGGTATTTGCATTTTATAGAAAATTTATTTCCATAATTTTCAGAATTTTCAAACAAATTATGAAAATTTTATATTTCATTTTAGAAATAGACTCAAATGAAAAACACAAAGGAATCTTTTAAGGAATTTTTAAAAAATAAATAAATATTTTTTATAGGTCGATAAATATTGACGAAATTAAAATCAATAAATTTTAATTATTGAATTTAATATATTTATCTGTATTTTTATTTGATCATCATCTTGAACCGATCAATTATAAACAAAAATAATTATTAAAGAAATATTTAATTTCATTTTAAAAAATAATTTGTAATAATGACATTTTATATTGGATCAATAGTTTTTGATAAAATAACTTATTTTTTTATACTTTATAAAAATTCTCAATATATTGATTAGTAAAATGTTTCCTCAATTCAAAATTTAATTTGATGAAATTTTTTTATTGATTTAACAATAATTAATTATCACTATTAATAAGTCATATGTGTTGAGACTATAATCCGTACCTTTCAAGAATGATCTCAATGAAGGCAAAATACCATTTCGGATAATGACGGGTTAATTATTGTAACAAAGACCGTTCAGAGTTATTGTTATTTCGAGTTCATTGAGTAAGACAGAAACACTAGTGGTCATCGTGATGTAGCGCTGCTGCAAGTTCTCATATTTGTGTGATAATGATCGCCCTCATATGCTAAAAAACCCATGGCATATTCGAAGACCATTATACACATCTTCCAATCCCTGTACTGCCTCTACCAGTGACAAGAACTTCAGAGACCGTTACAAAATCAAGTATATCGACTTAAAGAGAAAAATTACAAAGCATTCACCACTGTTGACGTAAAGATAATCCTAAAAATTGAGCAGGAAACTCAGAAAGGATAATAAGGCAGAAGTATCAGATGATCTCAACAGCAACACGGTCTTGTGAGACGATAAAAATTTTACCATTTAAAGTTTTCTGTTAATAATAAATCAATTTCATTCTTTGAGAACGCGATTTATTGTTGGTACCACTTCTAAATAAATTTTAAACTCATCCTTTTCCTTACTCAATCAAATGAATATTTGGCATTTATTATCGATTTTTAATATCGATTCTTAAAACTGATTTTTTTGTTGTCTTTTGTTACATATTCTGGAACTCATTGACAAAGCACATCTATTTATTCGTTGATGTAAACGTCAATTTTTAAATTAAATCATTTTAATTAATAATTTAATGATTAAATAATTCGATTTGATTTTAATTATGTAATTTTAAGATGTGATAAAAATCGTTATTTCAAATCAACAATATTAATTTTATAAAATTTTAAATTTTAAGAAAAATAATAATTATCTAATTTCATAAATAATATTATTAATATTATCTGTTTTTCTCATTTTATACTTGGTTTTATGCAACCTAAAATCATGTGGCGAAAATTGATTAATGGTTCACACACAAATATTGATGATAATAAGTGCCTCTTTGAATTATTACAAAAAGAAATAATTACATAATACATGGAAAGGAAGCAAAAGAAAATTGTATAGGTATAAAAACTAATTGAATTAAAAAATAGATAATTATTATAAAGTAAAAATCAAGATTAATACGACTAATAAAAATGATAAGGGTAATTTTTAATTTTAAAATCAATATAAAAGTTTAATAACATAAATTAATTAAAATAAATATTTCAAAATTGATTACATTTTTCAATTTTTTTTAAATTAATGACTAGATAAATATATAATTACATTATTATAATTAAATCCGAATCAATTTATTAAAAACAAATTAAAATCCCACGGTTTGATAAAATAAATATGCATTAAAAATTTTCCAATTTAAAGAAATAATAACAAAAATTAAAGTGCAATAAAAAATCAATAATCGATCTGGTCGATAATGCATTTAACGGAAATCACAAACGAATTAAAATTTTTTCATTAAAGAAATCCATCGCAATTTGACTTTCTATTTTCTGTTTTGAAAGTTCAGAAATCGACCAATGAAATTTGATTTTCTTGAAATTAAAAAAACCTTTTCCGTGTAAATAAAAATCAATTACATGTTAAGCTGAATATTAATTAAGTTTGGTTTCTGTTTACTGAAAAATATCCGGAAAAGATAGAACAAGTCAAAAATAAGGAAACATCCACTAAAATATATTGAATTTTGGTTTTTATTTTTTTAAAATTTATTTTTTGGGTGTAACAAGTGAACCGACGAAAAAGGAAAAAATATTGTACGATAATTGAAGATTAACGTACTAAACGTACCTTTACTCATTTGATCCAATCGTATATGTGATCGGCACTAAATCGGCGACTGTGAAACAGTTTTCTGAACATTGATCGATATTTAGAATATTTCGGTTCATCCTGGAATCCCAGCGATTTTACCGACTTTAGAAACGAACAAAATTCGACTGGCACCGTCTTACACAATTCTTCTTCACTGATTTCCTGCTTTTTATTGCAAATCAATTTACCTTTATCTTCTGGTCTGCCCTTAAGGTTTTGCCATGGCAACGAACCCAGTTGCAGGTAAATTAAAATATAACCGATGGATTCCATGTCGTCTCTTCGCGACGGTTCGATGGTCAGGTGTGTATTAATGCTACAATATCGAAACGTTCCGAGAAAAGGCTTACCGCTCCTGAAATACGAATATATGGATAATATTAATCTATATACTAGATGCTGCTCACCTAAATGGAATGTGACTTTTTGGTTTCTCGGTTCTGTATCGTTTAGATAGTCCAAAATCAATAAGGTAAAGATTTGCTCTTTCGGTTAGATCAAATAGGATATTTTCTGGTTTCAAGTCTCGGTGAATTATGTTTTTACTGTGAACGAATTCTATGACCGAAATCAACATGTCTGTGATCATGAGGATTGTTTTCAGAGAAAATTTCCTGTCACATCGTTCAAATAACTGGTCAATACTCGGTCCCAATAGATCCATGACAAGGACATTCAAATTATCAATTGTACAAAACATTCGATGGCCCGGAATACCAAGACCACCGTTCAAGATTTTCAGTGCTTGATATTCGGAACTAAGAAGAGAATCAGAAGTTTTAAGAAGCTCGATTTTAACAGCAACTTTCTAGAAGTAATTAGTTTTATATAGATAAGAAAAATAACACGATTTAACTTGTTGATTCAGTCTGTTAATACCCAAAAAGACTTGTCCAAAAGAACCATATCCAATCTGTCTTATAATCTCATAATTTCCAATTATTGAAAGTGACTTCATCTTGTTATAAAATATTTCAAAAAATAATAATTATTATGAAATATTATTCAAACAATGTTATTTTATAATATTCTTCTTAATTTACTGACCACATAGTCAACATTTCAAAACAGATGTTTTTTATTTTCACCAACCAAGTATTGAGTATTTTCAACTTCTTAAATAAAAATTAAACTTACTTGAATTCTTATTTAAAATTCAGATATATCATGAAAAACTATTCTTTATTGCTTTTGTAATACAATAATTACAAATTCAGGCTCATCTAACTTCAGTAGATAAAGTTTTTCTTTAAATTTGTATTCTTTTAATTTATATATATTTTTAATTATATTACAAATTACCTTTAATTTATCTTCATAACGTAAACTTCATTGAAATTACTACATTCAAACGAGCTATTAGTGAAAACTACAAATACAGAGTCATTTTTTATGAATGAATGATTTTTATTAATTTCAATACTATTTTATTGATTTACTTAACTAATATTAATTAAAGATTGACTGACGAAGAAATGCTTTTTTAAAATTTCATACCACTGAAAAATGTTTGATTTTATAGTTATTTAAATAATCATTATGAAATGATAGTTAATATCTTTTCTTTTATGGTATTTTTAAAATATTTCACTATTTATCTATTTATAGGACGTGATTAGATATTAGTCATTAGAAGTAACCACATTAATAACGAAAAACGTAATTGATAGTGAACTTATCATACTTTCTGGTTGTAACATCATTTTTCGTGAATGTATTACAGTTTTTGTTTAACTAGATTATATTTATTTATTAGTAAATACATTTATTTGAAATTTATTTTACTTATTAACTAAATTATAGTAAGTATTTTGATATAACAGGGGATGAAAAATGGTGTCTGTATATAAACATAAAGTATAGGACAGAGTGAGTGGCTCTTGGTTGCTCAGGTATGTAGAATAAAGCCAAACTTGCGCCCAAAAAATGATCTGTGTTTGGTGGAACTGGGATGGTTTGATACACTGGGAGATAGTCGCAAAAGGCAAGAAAGTCGACATGCTTTTATACATGAAACAATTGCGTCGACTTAAAGATAAATACCAGTTATCTTAACTTATAAATAATATTATCTTTTCCGCTCGCTGTCAAACCAAATGATGGTATTGCTTTTCAGAAAGAGGATGATCTTAAAATTTGAATTAAAAATCTCTCTCAGAAAATCTAACAATTTCTGGAATAACGGTTTCTATAAATTGGTGGAAAGATGGGAAAAGGTACTAAGCAATGACAGAAATTATGCTATTGAATGATTTTCAATATTATTCGTAAATAAGCTTTTTTAATTACTTATTATTTTAAATTCTAACAAATCACGAAAAAATTTATTACAACCTAATAATTTATATACTTATATTTCCTCATTTTGAAGCCAAACCGTGACTTCATTCAAATTCTGTAATTATTTGTATATAAATTATTTCGAAGCCGTTTTACACCAAACAAATTCAGTTTTTTACGTCGAAAAATGATTCTTAAAAAAATTTAATAGGATATTGCGAGTGGTTTTCATTTCAGACTTTTAAAATTAGTAATGTAATCAAATCGAGTTTCATCTTACAATATAACCTCTTCAATTTCGGTTGATTGGTGCTAACAATTTTGAAATATATACTTATAAAAAAAATCAAAATTGTTTAAGTATCTAATTTATAGAGGTTTCAAACAAAATAATTAATTTCACTTATAAAAGCCACAAAGTTTAAAATATATCCAAGATTTGATAGGACTTTTAAATTAACATTACAAAGATAAATTTGTTTCTACTAGCGATATTTAAATAATTGAAAAATCCTTTATTTCACAACATACTTTAAACCAAAGTACAACCTTACAATCAGTACAATCAAAACCTCACAAAGACCAAGCTTATCAACTGAAAACAAAGCCAACGTTTACAAATCACAAACTCATCTGCCTCCATAATTTTTGAGATTTAAGCACAAAACAGAATAAACGAATACATTGTTAAACAAAGTACAGATCATCAAATAAAAATTGGATAATAAAATAATAATAGAAGACCACCTATAAATTTTTATTTATTATCATCAACAGTTAAGAATTATCAAAACACCGCAACAGAAACAATAATAATGATCCAAAAACGATTTTATTAAAAACAAGAGAACAAATTATCAAACCAGATGCAAATTAAAATTAGATTTATTTATTTTTTAATTTCCAAATGCCTTTTTTCTGCGACCATACATCCTAAGACTTGGTTTTTGATTTCCGTTGTCTCAACTCCTTTTGTTGGTTTTGGTCAGCTTCTGGCAGCTCATTCAAGTCATCGTCGTCCTTCTTACCTTGAATTATCAATGAAAATAATAACTCTTGGAAAAAAAACAAACAGATTGATATTGAATTTTTAATTTAATTATTATTGATTGAAAAATAGATCGATTTTTAATTCAATATTAATATAATTTTTCGACAAATCGATAAAAATCAAAGACAATTCTCAGACAATCGAATTTAACTTTTCATTATTTCGTTTGAATCAAAATACAAATTTTTCGAAACTCCAAATTGATGAAAATCAGTGGCCCGTGATTTTTTTGTTTCATTAGCAATAAATTGGAATAATATCGTTTTGATCATTATTATTAATTTAATTTAAATATCGTAACCAGAAAAAAATAAACAAGACAAAAAATCAATAAAACAAACTTTTCTTTTTACCAAATTCTTTCCTCTTTGTACTATTACTGCCCGACATTATCGGACTAGATTTGCCAGCCGAAGATTTCTCTCGCCATCGTTTCATGTGGAAATTGAGGAAATTCCACATCATGTACAATTGCGTAACAAAAATGAAAACCAAACCATTCAATCTAGCCGAAAACGATAAGTCAAAACACCAAACGGAAAAATCTAGAGTAGAAAATAATCTTACCGAACAATTGTGGTGTTGAAATTTCCCTCAGCGATTTTGATGGTAGGTTGATTCTTCTGTTCCAATCCCACGCTGAAAAGATAAAGAATGTAAGAAAGCGTATAGAAAAAAAGACTTACTGAAAATAAAGAAAGGCGAGAGCAGTACAAAAGATTCTCGTAACAACGAACAGGAAATCCCACAATAAAAATCTGGAGAGTAAAATGATCAATGGAAAAATCAACAACGAAATGTACTAACCCGATGCTGGCATATTTCACCTTGCCGGAAAAGTAAACCAAGCGCGATAAGTGGAAGATGAATTCCACCACGTAATTGGCCACGAGCAGCACCAATCCGACTCGAGTCATACTGTGTTGAAGAACGTGATAGAGAAGAACAAGTGTGAAAATAAAGTCACATTAACAACACGGACACACAAACAAAAAAATCAATACTTCAGCACATAAGGCATGAGAACAGCGAACAAGTACAATGTCGTGTATACGATCCGAGCTGGCATTTCATCCTGAAAATTTTATAACGGTAATCAATAAAGTAAAAATATATCACTTTTAAAGGAAAGAATATTGTTTTCTATTAAATTGATTTTCAATTTTTAAATATTATTAAAATCAAAATTGTTTTTTAATCTTGAAATGATTTTTAAAAATAGAGGATCGATAATTTTTATCGATTTTCTTCAGTGAAACCCGGATAAATTGAAAATAAGAATCATTAATTTTCAATCGATATCATGAAACTAGAAAAGGAAAGTACATCAATAATTATGTGATAAATCAATGTAATAATATAATTGAATAGACAATTAATCAATCAATAAAGGTTACAGGCTTTGTTTTGCATCAAAGGTTTAAAGAATCAATATTTATCAATCAACAATCATAAAATTTTCCCTTAAACTTTTCAAATATTTCGTTTAATGATTTTTTTTGAAATACAAACACAAAAAACTAACCCGTTTCACTTTTTGGAAATATAACTCGGGATAATTGTGCAGCCAATAGCAAATCTAAGGATTGAAATATAAAATCGATAAATTAATCAATAAAACTAATAATGGGTCACTTGAAAAATGAAATAGAATTTTGTCCAGAACCTTTAAAAATACATCGTTTATTTATGTGATTATAAAAAACCTGTGTACTCACGTCAGGGGAATGTTGGGATAAGTCTCCCACAGATCGCTCAGCCTGGTTAGGTAATTGTCATGGTATATTAGGTGAGCACCCCAAACTGCTGAAACAAGATAAAATACCAATAATTGTCCGGATTCGTTGAATTTGCTGTATTTTGTTTTAGAGAGATGAAGTTTTTTGTTCAATTTCTTAAGAAATGAATGTTTAATCGGACAAGAATGACAAAGTTAATTACATCCAAGCCATATTCTTGAATTACTGCGTGAATAACGATGCAAATCAAGGTATAGAAAAAACTGCAGAATATATCTTTTCGGCCTGGAAGATAGAGATTTTCCATTTTGTTCGGTGATGATTCTAGATTTTCAAAAAATATTTATATATATGAGTACAAAACAATTTAACCATTTTTTGAGACATTGTAATCCATGACAACAAACATTGAGGCTATGGGAGTGGTGATCTTAATTCAAAGATAAATAATCACAATACATATATATTATGACACCTTAAACATCAAGCCCATAACAATTATCATGGCAACAAAGCTGACAATATCCCCATGATTTTGAATTATATATTCATGAGAGAAATACGATAGATTTTTGTTCTTCTTTCTAGATAATTTAGTATTCATATTTAGATTATTATTTAACCACGTCAAAAATAAATGTTTGTAAACGTTACAATGCAAATTTAACTTAAACAAAACTATTAAAAACTTCGACCTTGAAAAATTTATTTTGAAAATAATTATTTAGGGTTTCCATCTTAAATGAATTCTTAATTTAATGAAATTTTGTAGATGATTTAATTTTTAAAGGGAATTACAACAATTAAAATTATATTTTTAAAAAAAAATTTCGAATAATGGATTTTTATAATTATGTTAAGATTTTCATTTTAGAAAATAAATATATGAAATTTCTAAAATAAATTGTTTAAAATTTAATTTTGAATTTTAATGAGCTCCAATAATCAGATTGTTATCTATGATTTTTAATTCAATCCTTGTAAAAATAATGAAATAAAAAGAATTCTAGCTAATTATAAACCATTTTAAAAATATTTCAAATAAAATATTAAACTTAAAAATAATTTCCTATCACATTTTCTTTTGTATTAAACCTCAGGAACTTTAACTTTTGGATTCTAATTTTTTATGTATCTATCAGTTTAAATTAATCAATTTAATCATTTCCGTTAAATGTGTAAAACTAAATTCAATTATTTTAATAACATTAAAATGGAAATTTATTGAAATTAAAGTAATTAATCTTTTATATTTCCAAAGCCAAGCCGTGATCAAGGTTTATTGTTAAAGATTTGTTACTATTATACTTTAACAAAGTAACCTTAGCTCGTCTGTCATTAACTCCTCACTTTAATAATGTTGTGTTCGTAATTCCATTTAACTCAACTTGAATCAAAACCCCCACAACAAAACCTTATCTGCTTTCTAACTGAATCAAAACTCCCATGACAATAATTTATCCGCACTCTAATTGAATTTAAACAAATCACAGTAAAACTTTATTACGAATTTCAATTGCAATTACAATCACTACAAAACCCCAATTGATACGTCAAAGAATCAAATACCTGAAAACAATCACTATAACAAAAATTAATCCAATAACTGCAATAATCAACACAATAGAATCTTCAAATATTTTGTAATGAAAAACAAAACTCAATACTAATACAATGAAATATTCAATATTAGTTAATATGGAATGTTTATGTAACAAAATATTATAGAAAAAAAAAGAAAAACACAAAAGGAATCTAGAATATTCTAATCAGGAGCGACCAGGGGTCTCCGGATCTTCCACTAGGCCTTTTTCAGGTTGCTTAAGGATTCCAAACCCATTGGGTCCCCTTGTTAAATCCTCTTGCATATCAGATGAATTGAAAAACATTACTAAAAAATGAATACACCCTCTTCCAGTCAATATTCGTCTTTGTAGGTAAAAACGTCTTTTTAATTAAGTCCCTATTATGCTTCTAGACAATTATGTACTCATGAATTGTGTCACCAAAAAGAGCTCTTATCAATCTATGAATCTGTTCTCCATTTCAAGCAGTATTTATATGGAAAACAGTTCATTGTGAGAAAAGATCATAAAGCTTTGATTTTTATGAACACCACGAAGAACCCCATTAGTCCACAGTTTCAAACTTGGCTAGCCAATCTATCAGAATATAATTTTGAATTGAAGCGCAGAAAGATCCAAGATCATTGTAGCGCTGATAGCCTATCCAGAATCTTCCTCTCAATGCCAAACAAAGCATGAACAAGATTGAAAAGCCAAAAACAAAATATCAGTGCCAATCATAATATTACCCATCAATTGGAAAGAATAAGAAGCGAACAGAAGGCCGATAAATTGATATCTGGATTTATTCAATGTCTTTCAGAAGGAAGGAGAGAATACCCTGAAGAATTGAAGAATAACAGTTTTTATCATTTGAGAGATAGCTTTGGATGTTACCGATGACTTGTTGCTTTTATCAAGAAGCGAACAAAATCTTATCATTATCCTAGAAAGAATTATTGATGAATTTGTGATGGAGATTCATGCCAACCTGTGTCATCTTGGTAGCAAGAAAATATTCAGGTATCTGAAAGATCATTGGCCATCGATGTGCAATTCAGTCAACCTATGTTTAAAAACCTGTGATGTTTGTGCCAAGAGAAAAATTGATCAAACGCACACTAAAGAAATCCTTATCCAGAGAAGAAGCTCACATTTCTTAGAGCAGATCTTGGTAGATGTAGCCTTTATGGAAAAAGCAGCGGCACACTACAAATACATGGTTGTCATTATTAATGGTTTTAGCAAGTTAGTGAGTCGATGCGCGATGTCCAAACTTGATGATCAATCAATATTCAAGGCAATAATGAACCATTGGATTTATAGATTTGGCAAGCCAAAGAGTATTTTAACAAATCGAGGAAAGAACTTTGAGAGTTCTTGGATTCAATAAAAATGGAGAGTGTGCATTCAGTTCACCTTACCAGTACCAGTCTAGTAACGTAACGGTCTAGTCGAGCGAGAAATCCCAACTATTCGAGATATGATAACCACAACTCTAAAGAGCGGTTGACAAGAAAAAGATTGGCATGAACTGCTTCCAAGAATTAAGTTTAGTATCAATGCTACTCAGCAGAGATCGACAAAGTTTTCTCCATTTGAGATTTTATTGGGCTACAAAGTAAATCTTCCTTCTAGCAGCCTTGACCAAACCTACCCAGATACAAAGATCATTAGAGAAGCTCGAAAAAACTTAGATGTTGCAGCCGATAAAATGAATAACGGTTAAAATTCCGTTCTCATACCCCCAGGGTCACTTTTGTTTATCTATGCTAAATAGATAATTTTGTAACTAAGGAG
>JBBMKC010216403.1:0-12579 GCA_037834085.1 Bipalium vagum | reverse complement strand
TAATAAAAAATAAAAAAGCTATACTTGTTTTTCTTCTTTCATTTTATTTCCGAAAATATCGCACGCACCCTGTACATGTATCATGCAGTAATTTTAGTAAAATCACCGTTAAGATATTTCCCAACAGCCGTCATATATGAAGCGAAATCAGATAACAGTAGACAAAAATGATTTCTATCAACCAGATGAACTACATATTTGTTTTCGATATTTACTTTAAAAACCCTGCAGTCGACCTAAGTTATCAATAAATTATCAATAAGAAAAATCTTAAAATTAAATATCTCACGGTTTCGAGTTTTAGAAACTACTTCAATGAACCCATGCAATTATTTCATTATATTTTTTAAAGTTGAATACATGAACAAAATTGATTCTTACCTTTTATTTTCTTTAAAGGTAGTCTTCCAGAATCTCAGAAGGAAACATTTAAGAAAAATAAATATTTCGATGGATTTCAAGTTCCCGAACCTTATCATCTGGTAATTAGTACTTATTTTATTTTTATTTTATAAGATATATTCAACAAGCTCTCACAAATGATATTTTGCAAAAAATTGTCAACTGAGATTTTTTTAATACACAAGGGAAACATTTAAAAGTGGATTCTAATCCTCTTAATCGATTGCTCTGAGGGTCCGTGAAATTCGATTTAATTGATGGGATTAGAGTTTCTTGAAATAATTGATGCTAATTATTTAATGCTTTGACAACATTGCCTTTTGTTAATTAATTCTTCATATTACTATTAAAACACAATGGATGTATAGATATAAAATCAATTCTATTCAGTCTCTTTAATTTTAGGATATTTCAAGAAATTCGTTTCGATTTCCACAATTAGATAATAATAACTTGTAATTATAACCAATAATTTCTTTATTAATATTGGACAAATTATTAACCAGTTCGTTGCACTACTCCTCACTTGTGAGCATGTTCTTTTCCCAACTAAGCCATTAACAAATTAACACGTAAGACAGTAAACTTTATTGATCAAACAACACAAATATTCCAATGCAATAAAACTCAGTAGATCCCGTTAATATCGTGACCACCAACAATAGGACAATTAAATTAATGAAACAGAACGCAATGAAATGCTTTGACAACAATATAATTGAAGGGATTAATTTAATAAAATAGTGATTCAAAAACTTAGCATGAAACAGAATAAGAATTAATAATCGAATTAAGTAAAACAATGATGAATAGTAAAGACATTAAAACAATTTTATATAGTTATAGAACTCGATATTCCGCTCAAGTTCAGCTAGCGATATAAACACTAAGTACAATCCTTATGGCAAGTAACGGTCATATGTGCGCAGATAGCCAAACTTACAGAGTAATAATAATCGCAAATAAGTTTTTCAATAACAAAATATCTACCCTACTCAATAATCTTTTATCAACGTAATAAACTTCAAATTAAAAGGTCCTCTGTCCTGAGTCTAATAAGCTGATTTTGTCAATACTTAAAATCCTCGCTGTCACTCAATCAGTAATAGCAAAAAATGAACTAGTTATAACTAATATAATCATCGTATAATCCCCAAAGATTATGTATTGCCATCTTTCGTCGTTGGCTCCATTAATTAAACGCCATAGTTTTGGGCAGTTACTGATATTATTGTCTATATTGATAATGATTAATTATATTTTATTATTAATGAATTATAATTTATTAATCAGTAAACTACAAAAATAATAATATTATTATTAATGATAATAATAAAGACCTACTTATCTCACATGTAAAATTATTCAAAAATATCCTATAAACATTGTTAATTATACTATTATGGTTATTTATTATTTTAATATTGTCTGCCATTATTTTATAAACAATGTTTATTAGAACTATTATTCATTATATTAATATAAAGTTGAGATGAAAAATATTTATAAACATCATTATATTAATAATATTAAATTATAATTATTAAATTATTATTTTATAAATTATATTAAAAATGTAAATAAAATCGATTATTAAAATAATAATTCGGTCAAATTAAATTATTAAAACAAAAGTTAAATGATTTCGTATATTAAGTCTTTAACTGAATTTTGATGATAATATTTTTAGAAACCTTTGGAAGAAATGTTCAACGTGCAAAGCGGTCCAATTTTACTTGAAGAATTAAGAATATTACGTGTTAGTTTTTCACTTATGATTACTGACATTTTCAATAAAATTATTTTTATATATTTATATAAATAATGAGAAAAGTTCAATAACTCACCGAGTTAAGGAATTAACACTAAGTACATAATTAATTATTTACCTTATAATTTAATTTAGTCTTGCAATGAACGAGTTCATTTCCAATAGATTTATATTAAGAATTATTTATTATTTATTTTAATAAATATTTCAATTGTTATTTCCATCACAACCCATGAGATCCACAGAATATTTTTTTCTTTCTAATAATAATAATAATAATAATAATAATAATAATAATAATAATAATAATAATAATAAAATGTTTGGTTTTTACAATTATCTATCTTAACAAATAAAAATGTTCTCAAAATAAAAATAGATATTTTTTTATATATAGTAATAATGTCATATTATAATTATATTGCGGAGTCATCATTAATTATTAGTGTAAATTGAAATTCAAAAAACCTATTACTATTTATTATTAATATTAATATAATTTATTATTATTATTAATATTATTTATTATTATTTATTATTATTTATTAATATTATTTATTGTCATTATTAATACTATTATTATTATAATTATGTATTATGTATTATTAATTATTATAATTATGTATTATTATTATTAATTATTATTATTATTAATTATATTATTATTATTTATTATTTTAAAATAAATATTAATTTCATTGAAGCAAATTTTTTGTTAATTCAACTGAATTTTTTGCAGTTCTCTGACCTGCGAAATCATTATTTTTATTTAAAATCGAAATAATTAAATAATTTGAGAAAAATAATTTGAAAATATTAATTAAATTTTATAATGATAATTCAAAGCACAAGCGTGACGGAAAATTATATTGCTCATTGATATTATTGACAATGAAGCTTTATGTTCATTTCCGACGTAATTCCTACAATAAGCAAATATTTATTTCCTTTATAGTATGTAAGAGAATAAGCTTAGCAAATATAAGTATGTAGAATAATAATAACGAGGCTAATGAACATTTTCCTGGAGCCAACAAATTATTTATTAACTATTCTCTTTCCTTTTTGATACACAGCCTAATTATTATAGCCATTAATGCAAATGATAACCTCAGAATTAGCCTTTATATAACCAATATGAGGAAGCTGTTAAAAGCATCATTTCAACTGATTGTTTCATAATCAAAATATACTGATATATGTAACAGAAATTCCAGTTTCATCATTTAAGAGTAATGTGAACAGTAATAAAATAAAATTATTTTAAAAAAAAGAAAAAAAAGAAAAAAAAATTTTGAGATTTCCGACATGAAACTAAAATTTAGTTTGTTTTAATGATTGAACGAGCTTCACGTTTAAGAAGAATAACATTTTATTGGTCTAAATTGTAGTTGACAGATACTTGTTTAAATATATAAAATATAAATAATTTTAATATTAATGTCAGAGACGTTAAGCAAAGTGTTGACAGAATAAAATTCGGCTAGCTTTGATTATCATAATAAAAGGGAAGATTTGTCTGAAGAAGCAAACTTTGTGGATTAAATATATAAAAAATTTGACTATCATTATTTGTTTAAAATATCAAAAGAAAATATCACGCGCGCTTAGTTTAAGTGAATTTTAAAATAATTTTTCATTTGATAATAATTTAATTAAAATTATACATGTATTCGATTTGATTAAACAAATTTTCAAAAAATGATAAAATTTTGTATAAAAATTGTTTTAATTTTCAAAGTGAATTTAGTTTAAATGGATATCAAACTGAATTTTTGTTGATCACTGAATATTTGAAAATATAATAATGAATATATCATAAATATAAGGTGCCCCGAAAAGAAACTGGAGATCAAAATGCAATGTTTAAAAATAAAATATTTAATACAAATTAATTTCAATCAATAATGTATGTACCATCATTTTCGACAATTACCATCTTTCAATCAAGGACTGGATACCACTGTCAAAAATTTACCTTTTAATTTAAGGAAGTTCTGGTAAGATAGAAAAGGGTAAAATTCTGATGTCAAGATGTCAATCCTATAAGTTATAAAAGGGTGTGCATATCTCTCACGGATCTTTTGTTGAGTAACTTTCGAAAAGTGTAGCCTAGCGTTATCTTTTTTTCTATTCATTAAGTTTTGATGAGTTTACAAGAGTACATCAGCCAGGGGATCCAATTATTCATTTAATCAATTTGAGTCAACAGTTTTCCCATAATGAAACACCTCACTATATACAATTCCCTTCCACTCCCATCATACACACACAAAAAACACTTTTATCCATGTATTGGTAGTTTTGTAGTTATGTAGAAGGCCATGACGATGACAATCAGGGTTCTATCATATAGAATGAAATTTCATTGGAAATGACAATATTCTTTCAAAATGATATATCTTATTAGATTTGTAATTGAAATCATGATCATCATAGACTTGCTAATTCGATAAATTAAAGGGAATTCATATTCCAGCTTCCCAATAGAGTGCAGATGATCTGCTCAGTACAGTGGAACTTAAAAACAATTTCTTGGGCGGTTTGCTTTTGATCCGATTCGACCAATTGTCTTATAGCTTCATTATCCAGAATCGATGATCGACCAGTTTTCGAAAAGTCTACCAGGCTTCTATCACAATTTCTGAATCTATTGAACCATATTTTTCATTAGGTCTCACTCAATTTGTCTTTCCTATAATTTTCTTTTATCTTAGATCAGATAAAGATAAAATAAAGATAGAAAAAAGATAATATAAAGATAGAGCCCTGATCAAATTTATACAGTATACAGCGTTTAATATGTGACTTATCTGAATCCATATTTTGATATTTAAAAATGTATCTAGCAACGATATTATTTAAACAAATAATCGATTAAATAATCACAATTGATTCTACTTTTATCTATAAGCAACTAATATAATTTTAAATAAGTCGGATTAAAATGGTATTTGCAAAGTCACCGGTTTCTTTTTGGAGACCACATTAATAGAAATAATACCCCAAACATGTACCTGGATTCCATGCATGACATTCGAAAGAATACAACATTGTTTGTGGCTTTCAGATTTTCTTCTTGTTACGTACTGCTTTCTCCTATCCGAATTCGTTTTGAATATTTTTTCATCAGAGAATAAAATAGAATCCCATCCACTTCTCATAGGACACGAAATATGCATAGACGCCCATACTTTACGTCTTAAACGTTGCTTAAAATTGAAAAAGGTTTTGGTGTTGCAACATATCATCTTAAACCAAAATCATTTAAAACTTTACGTACCCATACATAACTAATTTTCCTTCCTGTTTGTCTATAAAATTAAAAGGCAACCAGAGTTAAACTTGATAGTCGGGACCGTATAGCTAGTCTCTTAATCAGCCTTTTATCTCTGATAGAAAACTGTTTGGGTCAACCAATTCTTTGAGCATCATGCACGTTACCACGTTTATTATATTTTTGAACAATTTGTTGACAACCACGCTTCGTCACATGGCAATTAAATTCCCTCTTCATCATTAATATTACTTCGGCCCAATTTTTACTTGATTTTGAAAGTGCAACAATTGACATTTTTTCTTCTTTCGTTCAAAATTTTACCATTATAAAATTCTGTTTTTGAAATTGTACCACTTTTAATTTAATATTGATGCATTTAAACATCGCTTACATTATATTAACATTAAAAAATTTATTAGAATCTATGTATATTATCATTTATATCATTCAATTAGGTGGGGTGAACAGACTTCATTAAAGGAGTGTATATTATTCATAAAATCTGGTACCAAAAAACCATTTGTAAATTTATTGGTAGACATGTAGTTTGACTCTATTATTTTGTTTAAATATTAGTTTGGGCCTAAATTGTTTTTTGTTTAAATATTAGTTTAGACCTAAATTAATTAACATTATTTATTATTAAATTACCAAATAAATTAATTTGATTAATTATTTTTGTTTAAATCGAAGTATTTTATTAATTATAGCAGGTAGATCTCGGGCAAAAACAACTTTTTTAATTGCTAATATTTTGTATTTTTGTTAAAGAACTGATATTTAAGCAAAAATAATTTAGAGACTTAAACTGCATGTTTAATAAATTTACTTCTAGTTGTAGGAGAATAAAATACATATTGATACAGACTCACAAAACTGTTGTAATATAAAGAGGGAATTATTCAATTTCTTAAAGTCCAAAAAATAATCTTGGGAGTAATCACAATGACTCTTTAAGTTTCAATACAAATGGTGGTTATGTGCCACATATTAATACTTAATACAAAATTTTGGTAAAAAATATTTTTTAATATACCAGAAAATATATTACTTCATAATTTTGAAAAATTCTTAACACAGATAACAACAGATAATTAAGTGAAACAAACCACTTTTTTATTAGTGCAACAATGTAAACAAAGGCTTATTTTCAACGTACAACCCTGTTAATAGTCCACATATTGGTTTTCGTTTGTAAATAAAAATTAATGTATAATAATCTATAAAAAACGGATAAAAAGAAAAAAGCACTTAAAATTCCACGAGCACTAATAATATTGTAAATATAAAGGCATAAGTAAGGAATCAGTAATCAAAAATTATGAAAATTTAACATAGACAAAAGATTAGAAAGGTTTGGATTTGAATTATTTTTTTGGTTTTCACATTCCCCTGGGGTCATCGTTTGAGAATCTTGGCTTGATAGCGTCAACAATTCAGAGTTAATTGTACTATCTAATCACGAACAGAAAGATAAATTGGTTAAAATCCATCTATGAAACGTTTTTGTTTAAATATTTTAATCTGATATTATTTTCAAATTTAAGTTTAACCTAAAGAATTTATTTTATAAAATTTGTCTTTTTTAGTGTGATATATTTTTAAAAAGGTAAATATACATAAACATCAACAATCTTTTTAAAAAAATTCTTTAATAAATAAAAATTTCTCACCGATAAATTTTTATAATATATATTATGAAGTATGACTGATTAAAAGTTGACAAGGCACAATTTCATAATAATTGATTTTCAAAGAAATAATTTTAAAAATATCGATTTTTTCCTAATTAAAACTTAGAGAAGTAGTCTAAGTAGGAAGCAAATTATCAATGATAAAAAGTGTTATTTATAAGTTTCAATTTCGGTACTAGAAATGAAGGAACTCCAATGGACTTGAAAGACGTGTACTAATAATATTAATAGTTTATAATATTAATATTAAATATATTGATAACATTAATAATTATGACATTATAAATAATATTAATTTATCTGTGAGAAGTTGAAATAAAACTCTCATTATGGATATTCCTACCAAACCAGTTATTATGGTGACTGTTGTGGTCCAACATTAACTGAAATTTATTATTATGTCTAAATGTATTATTTGACCCCAGTGACTGTAGTAATGTTCAGAGACCAACGAAAATTGTCATATTTTATTGCCATTTTATGTTTACACGTGAATCTAAGTGAGAATTCAAGAATAATATTAACAGTATGAAAAATAAACGGGTCCGAGGAGGAGATTATTTAAACAATTTTCATTTCCGAAAAATATTTCAAGAATTGAAAGAACATTAAACAAAAACTTCTACAAAAATATCCAAAAGACCAACAACGATCATGAACGTGTTTGGAAAACCGTAATGAAAAGTAAATTGTAAATAAATAAATAAAACGAGAAAGAGAAAATGGCATATAGAACCATTGCGCTTTGAGGAGTTTTAGAATTAAAATTCTTTTAATAAAAGATTATATTAAAAATTAAATCTTTTCTTTATTTAAACAAAAAATGTGGAACGCTGAGAGTTATTGGGGATCTTGGAATTTTATTTTTTTAATATTTATATTATATTATATTTATATTATTGTATTGTATATTTATGAAATCTTTGGACATTTTTGTTTTCATTACTCCAAAGATTAACTTGTTCAAAATTAAGAAAAAAAAATTTCTAGACTTAAATCATAAAAATAACAGGTTTCGAAAGCAATGTTCCCAATAATAAATAATTGTTTCAGAAATTTATAATATCAGTAATTATGACAAATGAAGAAATAATCATTTTTGTTAATTAAAAGCAAGTCGAAGCTGTTCTCATCAAAAATAATTAAGTGAGAAAAAAAATAATCGAGTCAAGGGCTTTGCTTATCATACATAACATATTTCTTAATAAACAAAATATTAAAAAAAACTCAAAAAGAAATGCAATTTTCTTTCAAAGAGTCTCAACTAGTTATCGAATTTCTCAAAAAGAGAAACAAAGAAAAATTAAGGTGCTCATTATTTTCTCCGCAATCGGACTATTTTTAGTTGAAACAAATAATGAAGACTTATTAAAACAAAATAATACCGAAAAAAATATCGAGAATTAAGCTCAACACAAAAGAATTGAAATATATTTGAGAAAATCCTTTGCTTTTCAATGTTTTACTTATTATAATCAATGACAAACTGAAAATGATTGATGAGTTTTATTAGCATTAATTTTATTAACTAATTATTTTTCCCCAGTACATTTGTCGATTTTTCTGAAAGTTTTTGTTGATAGAAAACATGATTTCTGAAAATAAATTTTAAAAATTTGTTTCATATTTTTTTAATTAATATTTTAAATAATTATTATTACTCGGATCAAATTGATTTTTGAAACCTGTTTATATTGAAATTTAACAAATTTTATTCTTGCTAGAACAGAAATTTAATATGCTCAATTTTAAATATCTCGAATTTCAATTGATTCCGATTCTTTAGGCAGAGCAATTTACAACAATCAATTAAGCAATAACGTGTATTTATATATTACAATGTAAAAGTAATACTCACAAAATAACAACGATAACACTTTATCAAATCGTTAAAAAGATTTCAAATAGCAACCACAAAATTTCCAAATATGTACGAGGATAAAGATAATACTGATCACCAAATTAACACAACATTGAAATTTAATAATCAAATGAAAATAATCGAAATTAAATATCAATTAAACAATAATTAAATTAATAAATAAAGGAAATAAATTATCAATTAAAAAATGAAAAATAAGTAAGAAAAATAGTTTATGAGGTAACTACTGTCAAGATTCTCGAACTATCAACTGAGGTCTTGTCGCTGCTCAGAGTTAGTCCTGTGATCAGGAACCCAAATACAATCCCCAGGAAAGGTTCATCATAAATGAAGGACATTTCTTTTTAGTTTCAAGTGAAACATGAAATTGTGATTTCATAAAAGTATTTTGTGGCGCATAGTTAACTTTTTATGGAAATAAATGAAATAAAAAACTCGTTCATACTAAATGTATAACTATGAGCTCTTGTGGATATTAAAAATTTTTACTAAACAATAAAACTTTGAAATATATAAATCGACTTTCTGTGCAGAGCTGTTTCGAAATGGAGCCCCGAAAGCGAATGACTTGTGCAGCTTTACTAAAGGACCCTTATTTCAGTAATTTAAGTTTTGCAGATTCGTTTAATAAGAATTCCACAAATCCGCGTTGGTATACTGATGGCAATAGAAAGCGATTTTTCTATAATGATCAAAACAAAAAGGTTAATATTTTTATTTTCATCATTCTTCATCAAACTCACAAATATAAATACACTAAGTAAAACAACTTTGAAAATGTTTTGCATGTGTTTATTCATCAATAACTAGTGCCAATACCCGTCAAATCATCATAAAATTTTAAATTCACGCTTTTAATGGATTACGTTGTAGCAATTTTTCTTGATTTTATAATTTGCGTGCGTTGGAAGTGAGTCTTTTTTAAAATAACTGTAGTAATAAAAATAATTTACTTGCTAAAACGAATTATTTTATTTTATGTAGTATTAATATTGTTCAAAATTATTCAGTAAAAAATTTTTCTTATGTTAATAACCATATATATTTTCCTAGCGGAATATTATTGTTTTGTTTTACTGTATCATTTATCTAATAACAAATGCATTAATTTGAAAGATCTTTTCTATTTTACAAGAATACAGTAAATATTTTGTCATTGCATTAATAAAATCACAATAATTCATTAAAGAAAATATTTTACTTGCAATAATCATAAGAGATCATTTTTATATTAAAATTCTATATACAGTTGCCACCAAAAGTTTAGCATATTTTATTGAAAGGCAAAAAATAAGATATTATTATTATTTCTATTCAATTTTTTCATTTTTCATATATACAAACAAAGATATGTACAAAACAAGCAAAGATCAATATTTTGAATGATGTCCCTGATTTTTCAGAACTTCTTGGATCTTGCTAGACATGCGACAATTTGCAAGAAAGTTTTCACTTTTCCAGACTTGCTGAATAACCTCCGTCACATAGGTTAGTGTTGATGGCTTTTCGGTTGAAACTTTGCGTTTGATTTTCATCCAGAAATTCTCAATTGGATTAAGGTCTGGGCTTTGTGCTGGCCAAGGGAGTACCTCAATATCCTCACTTTCCAGCCAATTTGACACTACCTTTGCTTTATGACATGGAGCGCCATCGTGTTGAAAAAGACTACAGCCAAGGCGTTGCATTGATGGCAGAAGTGTGGCCGAAGAACTTGTAGATAACTGTTAGCGTTCATCGTCATGTTTTTTGGTAGGCAGTATAAATTTCCTGTCCCCAGACCAGGACAGAAAGTGGGTGCCGCAGTTGATAAGGTGTATTTCAGCTTGTAACATGTATACCTAGGTCGACGAAGATATCTTATGTAATTTTTGAATTGACAAAATTGACTCTCATCTGAAAACAGTACCTTTCGCCACATTTCAGCTGTCCAATGTTTATATTTGCGACAAAATGCTATGCGATCTTTGATGTTATTCTGAGACAAAAGTGGCTTTTTTGCTGGTTTGTATGCTTTGAGCCAGAATTGAGTGTGGAGGCGACGCTGGACAGTACGAATCGATAGGGAACTAGGTCTGTACGTTGTGATGTCACGGTTGGCCTTCCACTTCGACTAGCCGTTGAAAAATTTCCACGATCTCAATAATTTTTCAACGTCCTTGATACGGTTGTATCAAACCAATTGGTTTATTTTAAGGCATCGTGCAATATCAACTTGCTTCAATCCACACTCTGCGTATGCTGCAATTTGGGCTCTGATTTCAGCTGAAAGTTCTTGTTTTCTGGGCATTTTCAAAATATCTAAAATAGTTATCTTGTAAGTTTATCATCTAAGAATATAATATAAATGATTATCTATCTATAAAATCAATAAAACATTCATATACCGATAGTATTTCATCACTATGACATTAAAACATCCAATCAACATAGATTTTGTGAATATGCTAAACTTTTGGCGGCAACTGTACATATTTTTCATGATTCCTATGTCAAAGTAAGATTATCAAATTCCACTTCAACTTTTTCCAATAATAATGATGAAAAAATAATATCCATAGTTTTTTGTAGATCTTTATTTCCTCAGTTATTGATTGTTTCAATTCGTTCAATATTTCTGAATTCTTTCTATATGTACATGGTGCGTCAGCTATTTGAGGACAAAAATTGATATTAAAGGTAAGTAATATTTTTAATGAAAAGAATGTATATCTTTAAGCATTATTAGAACCTTTATTTGTTTTAAGTACACAAGTTTTATTTATTCAATAAAATCGCCTTCAGTGTCAATTAAAAGCTTACAAGCCGCGATCAAATGGTTTTTGTTCATATTTATCATAGCAGAACTTATAGAAGCCCGTAATAAATCTTTGGTCTTATGAGCATGTTTGTTCGTCTCCTTCTCTACGACGCCTCATGCGAAATAGTCCAAAGGATTTAAATCGGGTGAGCTAGGTGGCCATAAGTTTGGAGTGACATGGTCGTTAAAATTTAGCAATAGCCATTTTTGTGTTTTTAATGCTGTATGTAAGGTAGCTGAATCTTGTTGGAACACATAAGGCCTTCCGTGGGCCACTTTTTCAAACCAGGGCTTCACATA
Organism: Bipalium vagum; assembly: GCA_037834085.1. Classification (NCBI taxonomy): domain Eukaryota; kingdom Metazoa; phylum Platyhelminthes; order Tricladida; family Geoplanidae; genus Bipalium; species Bipalium vagum. The sequence goes on along the minus strand of JBBMKC010216403.1, from coordinate 453 downwards.
TTTATCCAGACACTCGATATAAAGATATGCATTAATTCTAAGTCCCTGTGGAAAGAAATACGTAGGTATAACATGATCTTCGTTGCCCACAACACTCAATATCATTAAAGATGATGGAAACTTGGTGTGCAAGACATTAGGGACTTCAGAAGCACTGGGGCACAGCCATCAATTGTTCTTCCTATTAATCTTTTGATCTTGAGTAAATGGTTTTTCATCAGAAAAGAACCATAGCATGTTTGGATGATCAGGATGCTATATTTTGTTTAAAAGACACTTCGAGCGGATTAAACGATTTTCTTTGGTTTTTGCCGATAAAAAATGTCTTCTTCTCATGACGTAGGACTTGGATTTTAAATCATTGTATACCGTTCGTCGATAGTCGATGGGCAATTTCTCTCATTGATGTTCCGGGACTTTCATGAACAACATCCTGGACTTTTTGAACAAAAT
>JBBMKC010216392.1:0-12580 GCA_037834085.1 Bipalium vagum | reverse complement strand
ATAATAATAATAATAACAATAATAATAATAATAATAATACTAATAATAATAATAACAATACTAATAATACTCATAATAATAGTAATAACAATAATAATAATATTAATATTAATAATAATAATATATGAAAATTATATATATAAAATTATATGAAACAGTATATAAATATGACTTAATATATTTTTTTATTGTATAACATACTAAAAATGAAAAACTAAAAAAGTAATGGAGAAGTTTGGTTTAAGTGAATTTTTTTCAAAACGATATTTTACGATTCGACTTCTTTTACAGAATAATTTTTATATTAAATATATTTTATTTCACTGTAACAAAGTTTTTTCCACCGAGACTGGTGAAAATGGAAATTATTTGTTTTAATAATATCGAAAGCTATTTCCTTGAATGACAAATGATGCTCGTCGTGTGACTTGTGCAGAGAATCATTGCAAGTGTTTTCAAGAGGATCTCGTCACGATCATCTTCCCTGGCATCAGGAATCATTCGATCAATTCCCTGTTCCCCGCAGACATCAGAAGTTACATTTGTCTCAATGAACACTGAACAATATTTCAACCGATTTAATTAATCATATTAAATTCCCGATCCGTTTGTGGGGCATTTAACTTGTCACATCAAAACCCCGCTTCCAATGTCGTAATGTCACTTTGAGGAGATCTTAGCGCAGATTTTAATAAATGTCAACAATATCTTGCAAATCCCCAATTAGGTGCCCGGGACCGCTTACCATATTCACATGATGCGCATTTGATAGCTTAAGATAAGGAAATGATAAAATGTTCCCCGGACGTTCCGAGGACGGATTTTATTTATTAATGATGAATTCATTGAACAGTATTTCGTTTCTGGACATTCTACTCTTATGAGACTGGGCTTCTAAAGGGTGTTATTTATTCTCTATTTATTTTTTTGTATATTAATTAAATAATAGTTGGTAACATTTTTGTTTAACATTCAATAGTGTTTATGCTGAAAACCATACAAATATCCAAAGGACTTTAGGATAAATGAGAAAGTATTAAAAAATCTTCTACTATTTATAGGAATTGTATGCATTACGAAGATGGCTGGAAAGGTTTAAGCCTTTCATATATGAAGAACTAATGGTAACAAGATATATATTATATATAATGTCAAAATTAAAATGAAAACATTTACTGGAAAGAACACATCAAACTGAACTCAGGGATATAAATTGTGGAGGCATGTGGGACTACTATTAAAAATTAAAATTAAAAAATTTGAATTAAAAAATTTAAAGCTTATTAAAATTAATTTTTAAAATAGCCTAATTAATTAAATAACAATTTTATATTACAATCCTGCTCATAATATTAATTATTAATAATAATATTAATATTTATAATTAAATATTCTTACTTATTAAATTATAAATTTTATTAATTAAATATTATTAATATTAATATTTATTAAATATTCTTACGAATTTAATACTATTAATATTTAATAAATTTATAAAATTTGAGTTTTTATAAAAATCATAATATTTAATTATTAATAATCACTTGAATTTAATGAAAGGAAAAAAAAACTCAGTGAATTTAAATATTATCAAAAGATATGATAACCCTGCAATCATTAAAAGGCTCATTGACAAAATAAACAGACATCGAAATATTAATATTAAATAATTTTTCGGAAGAAATATTTTTTCAATGATTTTAGAAATGACAATATTTCACTTTACCAAAACCACTGTTCAATGGAACCCATTATTCATTCTTTCCTTATTCTTTATGAGCTCAATATGTATTTCTGAGGCTGATTCTTATATATTAAATATTTTTATAATTATTATTAATTTTAATAAAATTGATTTTAAAATTAAATTAAGATCAATTTTATTGATTTATTACAAATTCTTCTAAATTTTAAAAGAACTAAATACTTAAAGAAATAAGAAACATTTCCACCAAAGGGTGATTTATGAGTACGAGAAACCCGCAGTGACACAGTGATCACAACAAACTTTTCAACATCATTGATTGGCTGCTTATTGTTTGTAAAATGGTAAATCTTTGTTGACTTCAAAAGGGAACATTAATTTCTTGACAATGTAATTGATTGTTATAAAAAATGTTTAATGATAGTTATTAACAATATAATTTTTTTTACAATAAAATCAAAATAACATTTCTTTCGACAGGTTTCATAATTTAAATGGAGTGAAAATAATTGTAATTTTAATTTATCTTTTAAAATTATTACAACTTTTTCCATCTAGTCTCATTATTTCTATGTCCCCTTTACCTATTTACAATTTCGTGATGAAAGTGTAAGGTTACAAGCATGAGAAGCAGTGTCTGATTAATAGCAATAATGATGCCTCTCTATCAAAAGCTTTGGCAACCATTGAAAAAAAAGATGAAAGAACAAAAGAATAAAATATTTAATTTTTCATTCACCAGATCAATGAGTCTACGAAAATTTACATAAATGAAACGAGAGAGCGGAGTTTCGTCCTTGTGTTTTGCTACTATCAGAGACGAATAATTTCCATAAAACTACCCAGTCTTGAAATTGGGAAAAGGGTGTGTAGCAACGAAAAGAAATTAACATTTACCAATAAATTTTCGAAACACTTTCAATGCTTTATACCGATTTTATTATTAATTATCACATGGATTTTGAGAATATTCTTCTAATCATTATTTATATGGAAATTCCGTCGGGCTTGAAGCAAGGATATCATTTATTATGAAATGACTTCGTTTGTCGACAATCTCATTTCTGAAAAGTGGATCATAGAAAATTGGATCACAGTCAAACCTGGGACGATAAGACTACGAATGATTATTTATGACTTGTTTCATGTACCGAAAATGCCACGGAACAACTTTTAATCCATAAATTATATTATATTATTTAATAAATTTGATAAATAAGTTGTAAAGCTTCTTATTATAAAATCATTCTTTTTATACCCGAAAAAATATAACATTTGCACAACAGTCAAACACAGACTATGACATTTCGTAATATTTCATTTATATATCAATATACATATGTATATATAACGTGCAAATAAAGTAGATGCACAAAAAAGAATGATGAAAAACTATTCTTTAGTATTTCAAATTTATTTAAACAAAATTGCAGAGACCTTAAAATTACATATTTCAAGAGAATATTGTCATTTTTATATAAATCTAAAGGACCTCCATCGTAATCATTGCTTGGACGGATTTCAATTCATTTTTTAAGGAATTATCAGCTGTTTCTTTGATTTGGCTTCCCAACCATTTTTGTAAACTATTGAACATAATATAGTCCAAAAATCTTCAATTGGACGAGCCTTGGGAATATTTGGTGGATTCGAAACTTTTGGTACATATTGAATGTTATTATCTTCTAACCGTGTTAATGTTTTATGTGAATAATGGAAACTTACTAAGTCAGGCCAGAAGATAATGTTCTCATATTTATGCTTTTTTGTGATGAATCTTTTTCATTTGTAAGACATTTCTTAATATACACATTTGATTTTATTGCTGCAATGTTGGATTCGTGAATGTACAGCTGGGACACCTTTTTCAAATATCGCAGCCCACACCAATACTTTGGGTTCAAATTTAGCTTTAGGGGTGAATCTAATTTTAATATGATCCGTAACATTTTCAATGTCATCAACATAAAATCCTTTTATTTTGTGATGCATTACTCCAAGAAAAAGGAAAAATATTTTTCATCATCTAGAATTATTTTGACATCCGAGGTGAAAAATTTTTTTCTAAGGGATCTGCATTTCTTTGATACATAATCCAAAAAGTTTCTCGGTATATTTTGGAACAGGGACTCTTTTTTGATATTTGACTTTATATTTGAGCAAATTTTGAAGCTCAATGTGATATTTACGACTAAGAGTACGGTTAGATTGACCGATTTTGTCCTGCGCATCTTTTTGAAACTTGACCAGCTGTCGGTGGCCTAAAATCGGTGGCCTAAAATCGGTGGCCTAAAATCGGTGGCCTAAGATCGGTGGCCTAAAATCGGTGTCCTAAAATCGGTGGCCTACCTGGTTTTTTTAACTCCAGTTGCTGCTTTGCCATTTTCATATCTCCGAAAAATTGAATACAATGTGCACCGACTTACTTTTCTTTCTAAAATTGTTCTAAAGCTTCACTTCTTGAGTGTCATCCAAGCATAGCAAACCATCTTCTACGTAATTCATTTAGCTGATTGACCTTCATTATTAAATTTAAAATTTAAAATTTAAAAAAACCATATATAATTATAACTTATATTAATATTCATAATTTTAAATTGGTTGGTGCGTATATAAAATACATCAAAATTTTGTGAATCTACTTTATTGGCACACGTTATAATCAATATATAAATTAAATATAAAATATATATAATCAAAATATAAAATATATATAATCAAAATATAAAATATATATAATCAAAAGATAAAATATATATAATCAAAATATAAAATATATATAATCAATAATAAAATACTTTTAACGAAAAATAAAGTTAAATAAAAATGATTAAAATATTTTGGGCTTAATAATTGGAGAATTCAATGAAAAAATTGTTTGAATTTTTACATATTTTAGATGTTCGTTTTTGTTTAAATTAAACACTTTTTACAAGCATCCCTCGTTTTTGATATTTTTATTCAAGAATAGTAAAACAAAAAATTATCACAATTATTAAAAGTTTGGTTCAAAGAAATTCAATGGAAGATGAATATGAGAAATTTTGAAGAAGCACTTATCCTTTTGAAAAAATCTTCATTGAAAGAATAAATCAAATATATCCCTTGCCCCCGGGTTACAGATTAATTGTCTTACACTATCAGTTGGAAATTTGTTTTCATTAATTTTATTTAATAATTTAATTATGAGGGAAATTTAATTCCAGCAAATATGTACATTTTCTGACAAGAAATCAAAAGATTTTAATGAAAAAAAAACGGAATTAATGTAATACAATTTTTAAGGCAATTTTTAACTTCAAAATTGATTCATTAAAAATAGTCAATTTTATCTAAAAATAATATTTATAATATAATTAAAATAATATATAAATTTCTAATTTTATTAGTGTAATAGATAAATTTTCATATAAACTATATTGTATTTTCTAAAGTATGTTCTCTAAGATACTCATGTGTAATCCTTGAATACTTTAAGTAATACCCTTTAAGTTTTTCCTGGTTACGCAACTGGCACAGGAAATTGGCCGAGAAATAAATTCTAATTCTTGTGATGTTGATTTTCATACAATGTCCTCTTTACAATTCCGGTCATAATCCATAATAATAATAATAATAATTAATAATAATAATAATAATAATAATAATAATAATTAATAATATTAATAATAATAATAATAATAATAATAATAATAATAATAATAATAACATACTAACAAATAGAATAGAATAAGTATTTATTTATACTTGTAATAGTGTATAAAAAATCTATAAAATAATATTAGCACAAAGAATTTATCAGAAAATAGTCCAAAATATATACAGTGAAAAATGCAGTATCCTAAGACAGTATTATATATTCTATCATTTAATAATAATTATTATTATTATATATTTTAAATTACTTTGAAATAATTTAATAAGAGTTCTTTTGGATTATATTTTATAATAAATAAAATAATCATCATACTAAAACAAAAGAAAAATCTATTGTTCCCAAATGAGTCTTTATTTTTCTTTTTCACATTATTGAGTTATTGTGATGAACACACAAATCTGCGAGCTACCGGTTTGATTGGTCTGTGTAAGCTATAAAACAGCTATCAGAACTGATGAGTTTTTGAAAATAGAATTTGAATTAGAAATTTATTTTTTGAAGTAAAAATTATTTTGAATTTAAGAGTTGTCTTGGTGAAAAATAGAAAAGGCTTGAAAATTGATGGTGCTATAACAGACCAGGGTAGTCAATTATGGAACATGAGATTAGTCAGCTCAAATAATTCTGATTTGTTGAATAAACACTAATCGATAATCAATAATTTTTATTTTATTTAATTTGATTTTGTGTTTTGTTCATCTTATTTTAATTCTGATTTTTTTTTTCAAGAATTTTGATGTTCTCATATTTTGTGGTATAGCCAGAGATACTTGCAAGATGTAGTATTTTGAGTATTAGTCTGTGACATATGGAAACATTATAGTTGTTTATTGAAACTGATGGTATTTTGTGTGGTGTTCTGAAGCATTTTGGAACATAGTTACTGTCTTACTACGAAAGAGTGTCATTTTAGAAATTTTCATTCATCTTCAAATACGATAAATACACTTTATTATCAATAATTATCATGATAGTATAAATGAAGATCATAACTTTCACTAATCTGACACCGCAAAATTCAATCATTACCTGAAAAAATTAAAGCATTTTTATTATTATGAATCCGTTGCTAAGTTATGATAATACAAATAATATTATATAACAATTATGAAATAAAAATATACCAATTTTGTAAAAGTTAATAAGCTAACATTTGATTAATAGCACTGAAATTTCAGCAAATTTTTTCCTCTCTAATTTAAAGCTTGATTGCATTATAAACCCCCTGGGACCGATACGAATGGAAATAAAAGACCAATCTGACAGTTATTCGAGAAGCTAAGGAAATGTTTGTTAAAGTTTAGATATTTTATTTTTGATGAAAATGCTTTATGACATTTCCTTTTGGCAATGACTTTACATGTCTAATGTGAACGTTTTACCGGTGCATGAATGGCATACAATGGAAGGGCCCCTCAAAATATGCGATATTCTTACAGAGACAATTGTCTCGAAAAACAAGAATAATAATAAAATGAAGCGAATTAAACTGCCGAAAAATTCTTCTGGTGAGGTTTTATTAAAAATAAACATTTGGAGAAATTATTAGAAAAATACTTGTAAATCAAATTAAAATTTGGATTTATTATCCACCCATAGCCATATGATACGGTTGAGTTCATTTAATTAAATATCGATTCGTAAGACTTCGCCGTAAGACCATTTTATATTAAGTTTAGCATGAAGCTGATAGCTTGAATTTCTTTATTATATATATATTAATAATAATTAATATATTTGATATTAATAATAATTAATATATTTGATATTAATAAATTATTTAAAGAAAAAAATAATTTTAAAAAATATAATCAAATATAAATAGTTTAAATAATTTCTTTGTAATGTGAAGCTTATTTGTGATCTCAAAAGTCAGATATAATAGTAATTATTATTTCATTGATAATAATAATTATAGTTATAATTATTATATAAAAAATTATTAAAGCAAATAAATTAGTAAATACACTGTTGACCTTAATTCACCGACATTTCGATTTTTTGCTATTTATTAAGACACTTACCTAATCGAATTAAAAACAGGTATTACTTAAACCAGTGATCCCTAAACTTTTCGCGTCACGGAACACTTCGTTAATCCAAACTTTATGCATAACACCTATAATATAGGACTTAAAAAATGATAAATTGTTTAAATACATTATTTTTAAACTAAAAAAATTAAATTTGAATTATTGATTGTTTTAATTTATGCCAAAGTTTTTTAGCAATATTTTCTTTTAGATAATGACGTATGAGAGCTGTGCAAGAAATTTGATAAAAACCCATTGTGAAAATGGGAAAACACCGAAAGAAATTTATGAATCTGTAGCAAAAACGGTATCAAATTCCACTATTTATAGATGAAATGAACTATACTAATAAAAGAGGGAAAATCATTACTTGCTCGAAATTCTCCTGGAAGTCCAAGAACCGTAAGAACGAAAACATTTATCAAAAAATTTAACAGAAACCTTACAACAAACTAAAAAAGAAATCAGCAAGAAAGTTAGCTTTAGATTTCAAATGTTCAAGAGGAATTATTCGAAATATTATACATAATGACTTGGGATTTAAGTGCTACAGGAAAATACAAGTTCCCTATCTATCTGAGTCCCAAATCAATAGACAAAAGACGTGCTCAGGTTGGTTAAGAAAAAGATGTAGTAAACAGGCAGTGAACAAAATTATGTTTAGTGATGAAAATTCTTTTGATGCAGATGGTCAGTTTAATCCACACAACGATTTTGCTTATGCTGTGTCTAGAAAAGATGCAAATTTAAAAGGTGGACTTTTTCCAAAGATAAAATATCCTTTGAAAGTGATGGTATGGGTTGGACTGACATATCAGGGTCAGACGAAACCTGTATTCTTACCGACAAAAACATCTTTTGATTAGGCCGATAAATATGTACAAATTTTCTCTTCCTGCTGACTCTTCGATTAGCTAAGCATATTAGTGTGAGTTGATTTTCACGTCTGATGTAGCAACGTCCACCTTCACAATACCACAATATATTATCATTATTATTATTATTATTATTATTATTATTATTATTATTATTATTATTATTATCATTATTTTTTTTTATTATCATTATTATTATTATTCACAGATACACGTTGATTTAAAACTCCTCAGACATTAATAAACCTATTTCTCCATAAAGTTTAAAGAACTTTTTTCATGTATTTTATTAAAAATTTTTATAAAACTTTGATTATTATAAAAATATTTAAACAGAAATTAATTTTAAAAAAATAAATAAAGAGAAAGAAAAAATTGAAAGAAGAATAAAATGTTTATTAAGTTAATAATGGGTTGAAAAATTTAATATTTTAAACCTTTTTGATTTTCCTAATGGAAATTAAACTTTCCAATGCCATTTAATTTCAATAATTGATGAAAAACTTTTATCTTTTGCAGATATTTATCTACTAAATTGTTTTTTGTTACTTGCAAGACAATTTTTGGATAATATTTTTTATAATAAACAAAAATAATATTTAATTAACAATGTGATAAATGTTGGTGAGCTTTATTATTATTTTTTTTTCACGAATTTATTTTTATTAGTTATTTTGAATATTAATATTAATGTTTATTAATAAATAATATATAACGACTTAAAACTTGAGAAAAAATTTTAGAAATAAATAATGAAAGAAGATTTTCATTATTTTTACAAAAATCGATGGACATTAGAATCATTTTCTTGTAATACTACATTCATTCTTTTTGCAATTTATAAAACACACGTCCCAAAGTAAGGTCCAATAACACACTTTGATGACATGGCATATCTAGGATTTTCTTTTGGAGAATAATGTAGAGAATATTCGTACACTTCTCTTCTCTACTCAGCTTCTCATATCCTGCAGTTCGGTTGTGAGCATAATCAGGCATGTTTCCACATCGAATAAAAAAATCGATTATTGGTCATTTAAAAAGGGAAATAGATCATCAGCAGTTTGGATGCTTCTATTAAGGTTCTCTTCATACAAATATTGATGCTTTTAAATTTTATGACTTAACAGAAAAATAATTGTGAATAGAATTCAAGATGGTCTATCGTCTCATTTCAGTTTTTGAAGAAATTCTATAAAATTGGCTTAAATCCCTCATTCAAAATTGTCTTGACTGATGATTTATCTTCCTTCAGGAATTTTTTGGTCTTTCCTCACCTGGTCCGATATGCAATCAATCCATTTTTCAATAGAGCGCTTGTAAATTGCATTAGTTGGCAATCGAGCTGGACTGCCCTTGTATCCTTCAGCTCTTGGACCTGAACTATTGATTCAGATTTTGTGTAAAAAATCACAATCCGAGTGTTTATTACATTTGATAGGGTCATAGTGCTAATTTTTAAATTGATGGATTAAAACTTAAATATTCATTAATACAAGTGTAAAAAAATTGCTTATATTTGCAATCGATGTGACTTTAAGCTTAATAGTGACTTATTGAACGGTGCAGCTAAACTATACTTCCCATATTATTATAATGAAAATTCCAAAACTGCTGAATGCTTTTTTCGTAGGTACACATAATTAATAAAATTAAGTAAAACAAGATTGCGAGTTTTAATACCATATTTTTCACTTGCATGGGGTCCCAGTGCTCAGTACCCCTTTAGAAGTGCAGGATTTATTTCGATTAGAGAACTTGTGAAATAAACAAAACATAATCATTAATATTCATAATAAAAATTATAACTATTAAAATATTAAAATTTTATTTATTTTTTATTATGTTACTGAATTTTAATCTGTTCATGCTCATAATTATGTTTAAATTTTAAAATCAATTATTAATTAAGATATTGATTTTCAATGGCAAAATTTTCAGAAAAATAGTTATTTCAATAATGTATGGGAAAAAGTAAGAAATGTTCCAAATATTAATTTTGTCCGGTCGTTAAATTTATATTTTGTTCACAATATGATTGAAATGAGAAAAGATTATCCACGGCAAAACGTCGAAGATGTTTATTTTCATCTTTAAAATATAAATAAATTCCACCATCTTGGAGCTCTGGATATTTGTTACATGTGAAAAAATCGAAAATAATAAAAATTGGAAAGTATTGTTATCAGTGATTTATTTTTGGGACATTGTCAAATAAAAATTTTAAAACGTTTCTTTTTGAACTGGTCTTAAAGGATTTTTTTACTATGATATGCTACAAATATGTATTAAAATATAAAATATAATATGAATGGTATATATACACAACCGCTCAAAAGTATTATGCAGGTACTAACAATTTTAAGTATAACATGAATAGATCATTTCAAAATCATCATTATCAAAAAGGATCGACTTTTTCAACAATGTTTATTCAGATTTTGCAAATACTCTATTTATGTGAGTTTGCAAATCTCAAATGAGATTTTTAATTTGAAAAAAGTTAATGATTTCAGAAACTACAAACAGGTACGTGAATGACGAAAATTGAAATGATATTATTCCTTAACTTTGCATTAATTTTAGATTCTACTATAGTTTTATCTTACGTTTTATGTTGCATTTAATTTAAAGACTTAACTGTTATGCAATAAAAAGAAATTTCATTGTTTTATTATATAGATTTATTTTTATTAAAGATAGTTAGGCTATCTGGAGGAGGATTATTGAAAATGATCCAACATATAATAGCAAGACATGCAAACCTTTGGTGGAGAAGTTAGAACGGCAGAATATCATTCAAGTAATGTTAATGACCTCATCAATTTCCAGATCTTAACCCTATTGAATTACTGTGTGATGAATTGGACAGAAAAATTCGGCAACCGCCATCTTCAGCAGAGCCTTTTGGAGACACTAAAAATACAATGGCTTGCAATAATACCAGAAATTCTTCGGTGCAATTGTTCGATCGCCTGCCGAGGATTTGTATAGCTGTTCTTAAAAATCACGGAGGTTACCTTGATGAATGTTATACATGATATAAAAGAATACATTTCTTCTAAGTTCGAATGAATGTGAAAAGGATTGTTAAATCTTATAAGTAAATTAACGGTAAAACATTTTTCATAAACAAAGTGTTTTATTTAAGTTATATTTAAAAATAGAAGTACCTGCCTAATACTTTTTATCATTATTTAAAGGTTTTTTCCAGCTTTTGACACATTTCTAAAACTCAATTTATTGTAAACCCTTCAAAGCAGTCAGCGATTTCTCTTTAATATTTTGAATTAGAGGAAAATGATATCCACACAATGCCAACTTAAGCCGAGGAAATAGAAAAAATGATTGATAAGGATCCTGCGGCACAGTAACATTTTTCAGAATAACTATTTCTGTTTTCGATGGTGCATTGTCATGATGCAAAAATCATGATTTCCTTTTTGCATAATCTGATTTTTTTCTATGAATTGACTCCCGTAATCGACACATAACTTTAAATAAACTTCTTTATTAATTGTTTGTCCAGTTGGTAGAAATTCTTTGTGGACAATGCCATTGTAATCGAAAAAAACAGTTAACATTAATTTTATTTTTGATTGATCTTGACATGGTCTTTAGAGTATTGGTTCATTTTTTGAAACAATATTCACAGAAATTAGATTTAATTAGTGCATTATTTAATATTGTTTTATTTATTATTTTATTATTTATTATTTATTATGTTTACGAAAGAACAAAAATAATTCATATTTTACAATACTGCACTGATAGCTTAACCTTTTTAGTAAAAGCTGTTAATTTTTCAACGGAAGAACGAGATTAAGAAGGATTATTTTCCCCTCAATTTTAATGTCACATTTTTCAAAGAATTAAAGTATTTTCCATTGATGTAATGATTATACATTTGTCCTCTGTAATACATCAATCACTTATCATTTTAATGGAATATTTAAAAATCATTTCAGGGAAACATTTCGTCTAATAATTCTACTTTTATTATATCATCAAACATTATTTTAACGAATTTACATTTATTAAATATTATTTTTTATATATTTATGAGACCAGAATTTTTTAATGTTATATGAAAATTATTTTTTAAATATTATTTATTATTATTTAAAAATATATTTATATACATTTAGATTTGCAAAATTTTTCTCATTATTGAAATTTTTTTTTATTTTTAATAAATTTAACAACTTTTTTATCAATTCCAAATAAATAATATTATTACATAATAATAATAATAATAATAATAATAATAATAATAATAATAATAATAATAATAATAATAATAATAATA
>JBBMKC010216381.1:0-12580 GCA_037834085.1 Bipalium vagum | reverse complement strand
TCTTAGTTTTCATTTTTATAAAAAGATATTTAAAAAATAAAATAGTCAGTTACTTATGAAACACCCTGTATATAGCAAATATTATCATTATTCTTAATTTTAAAATCACTGAAGCCTAAAATTTTGAAGTCCAAGTTGAATTAGAACCAGATCACCTAATAATTACAATAGATTTGGGATTTTGAAAAATAAAACTTATTAAAAAAATCACAATTTTTTTATTTTTTTTTATTTATAAATCTTTAGTGATTTGATAAAATCGAAGGTATGATTTGATCAAGACCTGTGTACAATTATGATCACAATTAGTTCATTATAGTGTACCACAAGTGCACCCCTTTGTATTTCTTTCTGGCGGTTTTTGGTTTCAAGAAGCTTTCTTCTAGTAATATTCTTATTGTTCAAATTTCGAATTTTCACATTTTCTGAATTAATTAAAACAAAATTGAAATTTTAAAAATAAAACCTTACTTTATTAAATAGGATTATGATTTAATAATAATAATAATATTTTTTATGAGAAAAAAGGTTAGAAACCAATGCAAATTCATTTTAAAATAGTAAAAGTGGTAGGTGATGCTGTACTATCAAAATCCATAGTTTGCAAGTGAAGCTTGGTGTTTCGAAGTATTGAAGATAATTATCGTTCTTAATGGTTTACTTACGCAACAAATAACTAATTCCATTCATGATATGGTAATGAATGATCATCGATTGACTTTGATTCAAATCTCTGAGGTCATTGAGGTCCCAAATGAACGCGTGTTTAACATTTTGAAAGAAGCACTGGGCTTCAGAAAACTATATGTAAGATGGGTGTCATATTTTTTGAATTTTGATCAAAAAGAATTTCGATTAAAACTATCTACTAAACATTAGGCCCTTTTCTAGGAAATAAAACAAAATTTAAATGTTGCTTTCTAAAAATTGATGAAACCCGGACTTACCATTTTAATTCTCACCTGAGACAGTAAACTGCAGAATGGATTTAGTCCGATTGCTCAGTTCAAAAACAGCGGAAGAGATCAAAATTGTCAAAAAAGGTTAGGGAATCAGTTTTAAGGATTCTAAAGGCATTTTGTTAATTGATCACCTTCAAACAGCTAAAATAATAAAAGGCCAATATAATAATACACGCTATTTGGATCAATTATTGGGCTGTTCAGAAAGGCACTTCGCTTTTTTATACCTATCTTAGAATCTTAATTTAAATCACTTAAGTCATTTTAAAGATTGGGATATTCAAATTTCCTGGTAGATGGCAGAAGGTCTTGGAACAAAAAGGACAATACATCATTGATTAAAATGTTTATTACTAATTTAACTTTTGGTCTTACTTTTTACTAAAAAATGCGAAGTGACTTCCGAGAAAACCCAATAGATATAAAGAAAAACAACACTTAGCTAAAAAAAAAGAAAAAGCACCAGATTACAAATGCGTTCTGGCAATGGCAAAATTGGAGGAATTACATTATGAATTACTGGAATATTCGCCATATTCATCAGATCTGGTACCATCTGATTTCCAACTGCTCTAAAATTTAACAAGTTTCTGCGTAGCAAGCGGTTCTCATCAGATGATAAAGCTATACTATCTGTAAATGAGTACAATGAAAGGCTTCCAGAAAATCATTTTCGGGATGGGATTTATAAATTGGAGAATCGCTGGAACAAAAAAAGAATTAACTTGTGTCAAAACCAATATCTTTCTATCGTTCCGGGATTCGGCAATTACCTGAAATATGGCAAAAAGTGATTTCCAATAATGGATATTATGTTGATGACTAATTTTTTGAGTCCCTGTCGTATAAAAAGAAATATATAACCTTTTTAATAACATTTAATTTTTTAAAAAATGAACTAAAACTTATACCTACACCTAATAAATTCCTCGATTTTTGAAAAACAGCCTAGTGCAACTTTCAGTTGCTACTTTTTTATATTTGTTTAATATACCACAATATCGTTAGTATAAGAAAGGCGAAAAAGCACTAGATAGTAATATGCCTTATCAATGAAAATATAAAACGTGGCAATTTGAAAGGAAAGTTTAATGTGATTATATAAAAATTATATAAAAATAAATTCCAAAGGAGAAAAACCCAATTTTCAGGCAGTAAAATATTTAACATTAAGCTGTTAAATGGGATTGCTTGCAACTCACTCAAAATGACAAACATTGACGACGAAATATTCTGCTAAAACAAAAATCATTATTTTTATTATTTTTCAAAAATTTGCATAACCTGACAATGAGTACAGGAAGGGGTGTTTTGTTGACTTTTAAGTCTTCAATTAATCTCCAATTTTGTGCAAGCAATTTCTCATTAATCTCTTCACATTGGACTTACAATTTTGTCAAACAGGAATTATTTTGTACAATAAACATTAACCGATTTAAAAATCTCAAATTCCCAAAAAAATTAAAATCAAAGAGTGAAAATTGTAAATGATGTGATTTCGGAAATTATTGAATTTAATATTATTAATTAAAAGCAACATTTCCGAAAATTAACCATTTATTTTTCATTAAATATAACAAAAGCTCATTTTTGGTTTCTTTGGTTATTAAAGAGCAAGCCATTAAAACTAATAAACCTCTTTTTACCAATTATCAGCGGGTACTTCTCATTATAAAGGGGTCTCATTACAGATCTCTCTAAAACTAGTGGAATATCATATCTTTAGAATATACTAGTATATATTATTTTATGAACTATATTATTATGTTCCTTTATTTATTATATATTATTTATATTATTATATTATATGTCCAAGTGAGATGAGCAATAATAATCAAAAAATGAGCATCATTTTAATTAAATATTATATCATTTATGACATATATTAAAAAGTCTGTATAATCTTACTTTTTATTTCTGTTAAATATTGGTGATCCAATTTAATTGTGAGCCCTTTATAATTGCAAAACTTAAACGTTTTATTTTAAAAAAATCGATTTAAATCCTTTTGAAATTCTTTATTAAAATATGTTATATTTGTTTTATGTATAACATTTGAATCTGGATAATAATTTGATATTTCATATTGAGACCCTAATGGCAAAAAGTATTACAAATACGGAAATCAGGCACTGCTTGTTGTATGAGTATGATAAAGTTACCAATTTTGAAAATCTTCCGAGAACAGGCTGTCCTTAGTTGTTGACGTTGAAAAACTAAAGCGAATGATTGATGAGAACCCGAAACAAAGTACTAAATAATTGGCCACAAATTTTGATTGTCATGCGGAGACGATAAGAATTCATATACATGAAATGGGGAAATCATTGAGTTGGAAGATGAGAACCATATGTTTTATCGGAGAAACAAATATATATGCGGATTACAATGTATAATGTAAACCTCATAAGACATGATCTAGATCCATTTAGGAAAATAATTGTGGCATTAAATGATAAGTGGGTTGACTACATTAATTCTGATCATCATAAGCAATGGTTATCGGCTGGACAATATCCACTTGCGACCTCAAAACCAGGCCTATTCTGAAAAAAGGTTCTATTGTCTGTTTGGTGGATTTCTTACGAGTCATTTATTTGGAACTCTTCAAAAATGGTGAAACTGAACGTTAGTGCCAACAATTATATAGTTTACATTGCGATCTTCAAAAAATAAGATTCAGTTTGGTTATCAGAAAATGAGTTATTCTTCAGCATGATCATGCTAAACTCCATACATAAAAAATGAGACAAAAGAAAATAAGAGAACTGTGCATATTTCCGCATCCAAAATATAGCTCAGACATCATCTGTTCTGCTCAAAGGCTCACTTTCTTATAGGTTGTAATTGTGGAATTACTTATAAAGGTTTATTGATAAAAAAAACTACTGAATTTTATTCCGATGGTACTAATTTTTTGAAAGATAGATGACAGGGAGTAGTTGACACTGATGAGGAATATTTGATCAATTAATGTTTGTATGTTAATAATAAAATTTATTTTGAAGTTTAGTTGATTAGTGGCTCATAATTAAATTGGATCCCTAATAAATAATAAATATAAATAAATATATTCTTATATAATAAGCAATTCTTTTGAATACAATTCCATTTAAATAAAGAAAAATAATATGATTTTTTGTCTATTTTATTCATCGATTACTTTTTCTTGGTTTTGGAAGTCATACGTCTATATTAAAAATGCTCTACAAAGCTAATACAATGAACAGTTTATTTATTGGTTCTTTAAAAGACTTTATGCAAAACCAATAATAATAATCACGTGAAGCGATATTTTCTTAGTATACTTTATTCACAGAATTTTTGAATAATAATCACTTTTATTCCAGTTATATTAATAAAATAACAAATCGTCGAAAACCCATTGTTTTCTGTTACAGATCTTCAGAATCATTCTAATAGCGATGAAATGTCGGTATCTATCACAAATGCTGACCGTCAGTTGAAGCGCCAGTTTCACAAAGTCATCTTTGTTATTACATTAATTTGGCTGTTTTCTTTTGGTTTTGCTTCCATTGCATTATTTGGAGAACATCTCATAGTAAAAGCCAACGTTGCAGTCATCATATTATTTTCATCAGTCCTATTTGGTAGTTTATCATTATCTTTTTCAATTTCCATAATATTTCTACTTAAGCTATTCTTATATGTGTATCTTGGCTAATGTCCCAGGTTCAAGATACGAAAACGACAGAAAAATTGCATTTCAAAGTTCCCTTAGTTCCCATTTTACCAAGTTGCGCCATAGTTTTTAACATAATGCTTATGGTACGACTGTCATATCTTACATGGACCAGATTCTTAATCTGGTTGGCATTAGGTAAATTTTTCTTAATATATACAATAAATAATATAATAAATGATACAATATTAATTTGATTTAGTTAATGATTGTCCTTTTTTACCAAATAAAAAGAAATGTTAAATAATCCGACTCATTTCTCGGTTTTCTGTGATCTTCTCTCATTAATACTTACAATTGATTACGGCGTATTATTTTATTATAGAATTTAAAATATTAATTCAAATTTATTTTCCATTATATTGATTGAAAAAAACTCCAAATAAGGAGGTAAAATTTAGGTAAAATTCTATTAAAAATTTAAAACAAAGATTAATTTGTTATTGATTATTTTAAAAATATTAATTAATCGATTCCCAGAAATTTAAATCAATAACTTATCGATAGTGTTAATAATTGACTAATTTTTATTAATCTAAACGATATATATATAAAAAAATAATAAACATATAAAATAAAACAAAAGTGAAATGGTCGATTTTATGAATAATTCATTTTCATAATCAACGTCCTCGAAAATCAATAAAATATAAAAAACAATGTACGACTATTCACATCACGACTATTACATTAATTAGACCCCCCAGAAATGTTACCTCCAAGCCTGGGAAAACAACTTATATAAAAACAAAATATAAATTATTATCCGAGATCTTTAACATTTTTGAACTGATAAATGGTAAAAATTATATTATTATCAAATACAGAGAATTAAAAGTTAATATTGATAATTAACGAGAAGAATATTCTACTTCTGTAACATAATAATCAAAATCAATAATATTTTGTTTGAGGCTCAATTTGCAATATTGACTGTGAGATACGTTGAAAATTAATTGGTGTATGTAGTTCAGCGGTCAGAGGTCCAGGTGAATGTGAAAGATACTTTGGGTTTGAATCCCATTATTTCTGATTAATTTTCAACTAGCATGGTGACCACACCACGACACCAAACAGCGGACGAGGTCTCGAAAGTGAAAAAGCAAAATAAAGGAAAGGAAATGGAAGCAAGAGACTACAGTAAAAAGGGAATGGATCGGACTGAGCTTTAAATGAGGGGAATATGAGATACGTTAAAAATTAGTTGGGGAATGTAGCTCAGCGGTCAGAACAGTTCTATGCACATATGAAATGCCCTGGGTTCAAATCCCGGTAATTACTTTTCAACTAACATTGGCAAAATATTTTTGATGAAAATATTTCACATTAAAGTCAGACCGCATATTTCTAAAAAAGATGAGATGTGATAAGTCTTAATCAATTTTCCATATAAAATTGATTGACAAAGTTTAATTGATATTACAGTTTGTGTCTCTATCTCCACACTTTTTATTCGTTCAACGCTTGACACCAGATTTTTTATGTTTTCAATGTATATTTATTATCATTTGACGTTCCGGAAAGTACACCATCTTCATTTCCATGGTTATATATATATATATATATATATATATGAAAAGTATTAACGCTCAAATTTAAAAAGTTGTCAGTAATATTTTTAAGCGCATATTTTAAAAATTCATATTTTTAAATAAATATTATAATTCTTTACACAATAACATTGATTGCAGTTCTTCTATTCTATGGAATCATTGTTTTATAATATGTACAATGAGGGGTCGACCAAGTTACTCGTTCTCAAGTCCCTCTGAACACAGTGATCATTTTATAGTTTTTATATTGTTATTTAATAATAAAATATCGCACCACATATGCTAAAGTAAATGGTTTTATAAAACGAATACACACGACATTTGTTCTGAATTTTAGTGTCAACAAATAATTGATTTTGAGACAATCAACTTTTCTCTTTAGTTCTGTCAGTTGAATTTCAGAGCATTATGAACATTCTGAAACATTATTTATTTCTACAGCTTTGTAACATTACACCGGTCTTGTTGTTGTAAGAGTGAAATAATAATATTTTATTTTTCAACAACTTTCATTATTTTATTGAAATGAAACTCAATAAAAAGAAATTCTCAAATTTCCAATTGATATTTAATTGTAAATAAACCATAGCCAAATTAATTTTCTTTATTGGAATGTGCAACATCTGTATTTCTGTTTAAAACAAAAAAGAATGTGACCAGTCAATTGTTAAAAGACACTTATGAGAAACCATGAATACTGGTGTGGCTTGATCTTGTCATTCTTGGGATTTTCGAAAATATTTCTGATTGACAACATGAGAATTAAATTGGTTTCTGTGCTTACAGGCAGAAAAATAATCCCATGTAACTATTATTCCCTGTAAATCAATTATAAAATCTATTGACCATCGAATATAATGAATGTTTCAACAATTAGATCGCTCAGTTCAATAAAACGTGGATCAAAAATGATAATTTTTTACAAAAAATTGAATATTTTCAAAATCATGAATTCTTTAGCTCTAATTATTTTATTTACATTTTAAAAGGCACGTAAGTTTTTACAGAGAAATTACAATTTTCTGATCCATTTCTTATTAATATATGATCTTGAAAAGTATTTAAAATATTGAGTTGTCCAAAAAGTTTCGCCGATTTTGTGAGTAGGCGGCGAAAAACTTCTGCAGATATTATATTTGTTTAAATATTTCAATTATATAAATTTAAAAATCTCAACATTCAAATTGTTTAAAGAAGTTTTATTAGTAAATAAAAATTTATTTATATTTAAAAATGAAAATAAATGAAAAAAAAATTCGATATTTTGTGAAATTTTATTTCATTAAAGGCAAAAATGCAAAACAAGTTGTGAAAAAATTGGTGCACTTATTGATCACTAGGAAATGCGTTGTGTTTCACCATGACAACACAAAGTCACATGTGTCTTTGATGACTCAAAAAAATTGAAGAACCTTGATTTGGATATTTTGGTGCATCAACCATATAGTCCTGATATTACACCGTCAGACTATCATTTGTTTCGTTCACTGTAAAACTTCCTTCTATGGATGATTTTTTATCAGGAAAAAAATTTTTAATACAAAAAATATTCATTGGTACACCTGGTGGATAATGTCTTATATATACATATATGTAACTTTAAAACACGACTGAAGAAGAACAATGCTAACATCGCTTCGCACCGGAAAGACGCCTTAAACCTTTGAATTAATCTGATTTTTAAAATTTTTAAATACCAGTTTATATTTTATGACCAGCATTTTTCACTTATATTTTGCCCACAGATCTTAAACAGTCTAATAATTGTTCTAATTATAGTTCTATGATTTTACCTAAAAAAGTTGTCATTGTTTTATAAAACGTTCATTCAACAATGTTTCGATGATCTGTCTATTTTTACCAAATATTTTGTTCAGTCCAGAAAAAGAGACTGAATGACAAAAGATGTAATCAACTTTTTATTAATTCCAGGCTTTATTCTATACTTTGGATATGGTATCAGACACAGTAAGATCAACAAAATCAATAGAGAGTCCATATTCAATGATGACGAGATGCCAATGTTGGAAGATAAAGATGAAAATTGACTGTAATTTCACTTCAGTTGAAATTCATTTTTATCATAAGTTTATTTATTATTTTTAAACACCGTCGAATTACCAACCGTTTTGTTTGATGACACTTTTTAGCCAGCGCAAGTGTTCAATGATAATAGTTTGTCTACTGAGAACTTTTCAAATCTAAAATAAAGATCGGTTATCTTTTGGATCCAAAGCTACTGACAAAGACAACTTTTATTTTTAAAATTAAGCATTTTTGACTTTCACTATGACAACGTTACAATATTATAAAGAAATAGATGTGTAACAGTAAACCAGATAATGATTAAAAACAATATTTTTAAAATCTTGCTGGACAAAATTTTATCTACTCCAAAGAAAATTGTTAAAAACTAAAAAAATTAATCATTACAATGTTCCAGATGAAATAAAACATTTATTAAGATTCAGACTTTCAATATTTTTTGTATTTACAATGACGAAACAATAATATAACTGTTGTAGGAAAAACAAACATTTTAAGTTGTTGTCGATTGTCATTGGCCAGAAAATGAGACTACAACTAGCATCATTTTAATATTTTTTTTCAAGTACACGTCTTCTATCAATTGACGGATCTTATTGCTGCAGCATTTTGTTTTTTTTAAATGACTCATTTTATTTCAAAGTAATATTAATTTTTAGCTTCACTTTTGTAACTACACGTATAGTATATTTAAATTTAACGAAAGTGGTCGCTGTTAAGGTTGCTGCGCTCCTATAAAACGCTCTCTAATTAAAAAAATCACACTGTAAGTCTGGATTCTAACAAAATGTATAACACAAGAAATATTAAATTAACCTTGAAAAAAGACCTGTAATGATATCGAAGTTCAATCCAACTGACAACAATTTTTTTTAACCATAGACTTCTAATCCAAGCAAGCTACGCCCATCAACACAAAAATGTTGTTTGTAACCTTTATAAACATTATTTAATGATGTATTGGATACCAAAAGCTTTTTTTATTAATTAATGATTGGTGAGACTTACATAAACATTTTGTCAAAATAGACCTTCACAATGTCAAAAATAACCTTAACGTTGTCAAGGTAGAGGTGAAAACTGTGTATTATTAAGATTTTACAAATAAATACAGGAATGGATTAGATTAAATAGATTAAAAAGCAAAGTTGTAAAAGAAAAAGTATTTAAAACAAAATATATTTAAAAGGAATATTTAAATGTCGAATGAAAAAATTATTTTCGATCAATTTTCACTTTTCTCATTTTAACATATTCCAAAATATTCTTTTGTTTGAGTTTTTTATTTTTCTTTCCCAATGCTTCCCGTTCTTTTTCTGGCTTTACTTCCACACTGTGACCGGTATTGTATTTTTCAATAACTTTTTTTGCCGAATTCAAAACTTTGTTCATAATTATTCTGCGTTTCATTTTTGTCTTGGTCTTTTTCACCTTTTGATAACTTTTATTATTTCCTAACCCAAAACTTTTATAGATCCTCATCTCGTTACAACCTTCATTTGTTATCTTGCTGACTTCCATCATTGGAACTGGAATGATACAATCTTTTGGGAGCTCAGAAATGGTAATTTCTTCAATGATTTTGAAATCATTAAGAGGACTTGAAATTGAACATGACCTTGGTAAAAAAGTGTGTAAAGGTTTAATGGAATCTGTCATGACTGTTTTTTGTCGAAGAATCCTTTACAGACGATTAAAATGATACACAATAAAATAATAATATACCTTCTGGTATCTTCTAAATTAATATGAGCTGGTTTTGATCCAAATATATATTTCATATTTTCTAATTTATGACTGATATAGTTTTTGTTACTCTTATATAGGTTTTTGATCATATCTAATTAAATGCCAATAGACCAGTTTCCGGGAACCATCCTCATTAATAAAAATATGAATAGTACCATTTTATTTGAGTGAATTATTATTTCCGTATTTTATACGACAACAAAAGAGATAGGGGTCATTAACATTTAACTGGTCACCATGGTTTTTTACGGCATCAGACTGCCTAGTAGAATCAGATTTTATAGGTATCATTAGCAGAAATTTTTTAATACAAAAAAATTTTTGAATTAGTTACTCATATAATGAAGATTTCTTGACACACAAAACTTAATATTATAATAATGTTGTACTTTGGACATATTGATAATGCATGCATCAATAATACCAAGATATTGAGACCTCACAAAAGTGTTGAGGAGAAAAGGTTTTCATTAATTTTTGCTTTTAACTGCATGCCTTTTTTGTTGGATTGAATTAATTTGTAAATTTGACACTAGTTGACAGATGTTCTCCGATCTTAGACCATGATCTCTTATGCTTAAAATATTCATACAAAACCATTTTTTTCTTACTCTGTGACCAAGTGTTTTAAAACTGAATCGGTGTTGTTTCTATTCAATAGTTTCACAAACATTTAAACGATCTTTCAAAATTTTCTCGGTTAACTTATGAGTTACTCATAACTCTGGACACTGTTGAATAATCTATTCCAAGAGTACGACCCATCAATATCGTTGTTAGATACCGATCACTTTCGATTAGCCTTAATAAATCTATGTCAGACGTGTCTAAGAATGTGAGGCAACGATAAGATAAAAAAATTTTTGTTTAAAATTTCGAAACCAATTTTGAGTTATGGAAATATGAACGAAATCTTCCCAATACATGTCGCATATCATCTTTTTCGTTTGGTCACCAGTTTTCCCTGTCCGACAGAAAAACAGCATGATTTGTCGAAATGGTGAAATTTATTGCTTAATAATTTGAATAATAATAATAACTGAAATAATTTGCTTGTAATTATTCTAAAAACATGATTTTTCAGCCAACTGATTATTACAACTGATTTCAATAAACAGTATTATTAGCTAATTTCTAATACTATAGCATATGTTAGTGTAAATAACAGAATGATATAAAAAGCAGGACGAATTTATGCACTAACCTAATAGTAAACTTAGAAATAATAGACAATGGTCTTAATTAATAACTTCCAAAAGAGTAAGAGGTAAAAAATCGGTCGCTTAATTGTGAAAGTACAATTAAAACAATGTGTTCCTCTGTTAGTTGTTCTAATGGTACTTACAGAAGTAAGCGAGTCAATTGGTCGGATTATTTTTAAAATATTCTATAAAATGAACTCATAAATGAAAAAATACCATCTCAGGAGACCATTTATAACTGGATCTGAAAAATTCCATCCAGTCGAAAAAGTGTTTTTGAGGCAATTACAAATGGAAGATCTATCGAAATTAATAAAATATTGAAAAATTTTATGACAAATGAACGGAAAATTAATCAAACGAGGCTATTAGAAAGGCTAAATGTATGCCAAAGAACCATCCACCTGTTCCTATACCAAATGGGAATAAAAAAATTATGTAGAATATTCGTGCTTAGAATTTTTACTGCTAAGGTGATGGCTAGAGGAAAATAGCTTGTGATGCAGTCTTCTGGGTGCAGTCGAATTGTTAAAAATGTTTTGTTGATTTGACTTTATTATTTCTGGTAGAGTCTGAGTAAATATTAGCCTTAACACTTAAAATTCAATATTTTGTTTAATCTTAGTGAATGGATGCCAGTATTTTCAAACTTGAAATTAATTCAATTAATCCAGTTAAAATAAAGAAATATAAGAAAAATAGGCCCACTAAAGTAAAATGTTCATTGTAATTATTGTAAATGATAGTACAATTTTTGAGTCTCCATGGATATTTTAGAAAATATTAACTGAGACTTAACTTATTAGATTTAATATAGTAATTTTACTATTTCCGAAATAGGACTGATACTCGGTTTGGATCCGGTTTGTTTAAACAGGCTATTCACAATTTTTGAAAAATTTTATAATTTTTATTAAACCTCTTTAGGACTGCAATGTTATTTAGAATGTTAAGGTCAGATGGTAAAATGAAACTTATCAATAGGAAATAGATATGCAGTCTGACTGAAAATATAAAAATATATATTAGGTTGGTGCATGAATTCGTCGTTTTTTAGACAAATATTAATCTACAATTTTATTCATTAAAAATCACATTTAATCAGTCAAGTATTTTCCGTTCTGTAATGATCTTTCTCCATCTCTCCGGCAGTTGCATAATCCAGACCTCATAGAAGTCCTTGGATTTCTAGATGCATAAGCGAGTCAGATGAATTTTTTTAATTATTCCGAGGAAGAAACCTCTAGTTACAAAATGTTACTAAATATAAAGAAACATAAAAAATTAGGTATATAGTCCTTTTCAAATTTATTGAACACTTTACATTTGACTTATAAAAAAGTTACATATAATACCAAATATTAT
>JBBMKC010216370.1:0-12581 GCA_037834085.1 Bipalium vagum | reverse complement strand
ATTAAAATTAATATTAAAACTATTATTTTATTTATTTTTATTCTTATCATTATTTTTATTAAAATTAAGATTAAGATTAAAATTATTATATTTATTATTATTATTATCTTTATTCTTCTTCTTTTTATTATTGATAAATGACCACAAATAAATCAATAATATATTGAAAAAGATTAATATGATAAATGGCATCAATTTAAAATGATTTTTTTATCTCAGTTATATTATATTTTTAAAATAAAGTTTCTTACACAATAAGTTTTTAAAATAAATTTAACGATACTCTTAAGCTACACCACTTGAGTTTCTAATGGAAATATATTTTATGCTCGACATGAAATATTTGATTTTAAGGTAAAATATATTATATTTTTTCATTTAATTAAATAACATTAATTAAAATTTACTGTTTATGGTGTACACATTAATTGGAAACTTTATGTTATTTTAAAACTTGTAACATGTGCATAGTATGCTACTTTTTTGGCTAACCGTATATTATAGGATATTTTGTCTATCGTATAAAATTGATAGCTCGCTGTGTATAAAAATTACAGTAATTGTAATGAATCACATCTTTTGAACACCGCAATACCGTAACTATTATTTTTTTTGTTTATGGGAAACACTTGGGAAATTGATCGATGTCTAACCACTGTGCTGAAAGTTTAATATTGTGACATAGCAACCATTTTCTATCACAAATAAGTGGACGATGAAGAAATGATTCGTTTTTCATTCTCAAAATGTGTTCTGAGCATATCCCTTATTACTTAAGATTTTACAAACAAAATTTTTTTAATGGTTAGCTTATGTGGCACCCACGTGCCCAGCTTATTTATCTTATCTATTTCCTTCATATGACTAGAAAAGGTTACAATACTGACATAAAGACTTTTGGTATTTTTTCTTATTACTATACGCGCGTATCCTCTTCCACTAGAGTGTCTGAATTCTTGTCATCACGTTTGGAAGGACGGCTAATTCGTTTCGCATTTTCAAGTGATAAATCTCCATTACGGAACTTCTGGTACAAGTGTCGTACTGTTGATTGATTTCACTAAAATGGTCCTCAACATAATTAACTTTTTGAGCAGCTTCAACGGCTTTTGTACCGAGTCGAAACTCAAAAATAAATTTGATGCAAATCGCAACACGACATTGTCAAACTTTAATTTAAAAGCAAAACAAATTAATACTTTAAAGAGAGCAATACATAGAATTTCAAGAATTTCATAGAATTTATAACATTGTACAATCTTTAAATAAGTTATTTGAATTATTTACAATTTTAATGTATATAAACAAAAACAGCAAAACTTTCTGACCAACTTAATATAAGTCAAATTTTGCTATATGCACCACTTACCTTTTAGTCCTACTTATACTATTTCTTTATCCATTTATCAACACCACAGACAGCTCAACATCATCATATAATAGTTTTTATTCATTTTTTCACTGTTTCTGGTTTACATGGGTTACAATAAAGCTCTTTGGTAATTTTCCAAACTCTCTTACTCAATGAAGACTGCAAATTATATCTTATGTATTCATTTTATATAACCTTTATCGTTTCCAGTTGCTTTTTATGAAAATCGTTTATAACGAATTGATTTTAGATATTCTATATTTCACTCATTTTGCTCATTTTGCTCAGCAAAACAAAAAATGAAGTTTAATTTTCCTGCATAATACATTTTTGTTTGTATATTAATCATATTATTTCTTTAGGACAACATGTACATTATAAATAATAAAAATAGAAAAAAAAATATAATAAATAATAAAAATTAAAAAAATTAAAAAAAATAATAAATAATAAAAATAATAAAAAATAAAAATAAAATAAAATAAATAATAAAAATAAAATTTTTAAAAAATAAATTAATAAAAATATTATATAGGAACTACTAAAAATAATAATACAAACATTATAAAAATTCTAAACAAGCTTTATTAAACAAAACCTTTTCAATTTTAATTGAAGAACCCTCGATCTTTCTTGCAAAACCATAATGCGGACTTCATAGGAAGTCAGTACTATTCTAGAGGTATTCGAAATATAAAATAAAATTTAAAATAAAATAAAATAAAAATTTTTATTAAAATAAATCATTAAAAGTATCGTCTTTCCGATGGTAATAACAAATAAATAATCCATAATTTATAAAAAATGATTATGATGAAGGAACTTATTTCCATTTCGTAATTTATTTAAAATCAATGTTAAAAAGAAAAAAAATATGAAGAAAGAAAACAAAGAAAAAAAATAAAAAAATAAAAAAAATAAAAATGCAAGCTGTTTTGGTAATTGAAAAATTAAAAATGATTAAATGTAATTTTATCAAAATTCAGGTTAAAATGTCCGATATTTATCATTCAAATGTAAATGTTAGCTTAGAGTTTGTTGGATAAATCGATATGTGAAATACAATTTTAATTAATTAATTATAATCAATATTAATCGACTAAATTAATCAAGAAAAAAGAAAAATATTAATTTTATTTGTGATAAACAGATTCAGTTTTAAAATACAAAATTACAATTTCTTAAATCATTTAATGTTGGAAAAAGATTTGTAATTCATTTAATTTGCCACATTGTCTCAACTTTTCAATATCAGACAGCCAGTCATCTGAAACAGAATGAGATTATCACGAATGTTGGCAACTGTCCTCACAAGGTAGACTCAGAAATTTCTTCGTTTGAATCGTTAAAAATCACAGTTTACTTTTCCAAACTTTCACTACATCAATTAATCCACATCTTTTTACTCGATTCTTCAAAGATCCATACAGAATTATAGAATCTCAGAAATTTTAGAGACTTAGACAAGCTTTGAAAGATGAATGTCAGGTTAATTATTGAATTTTTTGTAGAAGGTAAAGTATGAAATGTTGAAAAATTGAAAAAGAAAGTTCAAACGATATGAAAATTGTTACTAGGAATTTCATGATCTTGAAATTAAATAATTTGATTTTAATTATTGAATAATTATTGATAGTAACCAGCACTCGCAAAATAGTTCTTTTAAAATGTCAACAAGGTATATTAAATGTATTTAAAATTATAGGACAGATTTTGGATATGACGTTTTGAATAACGTCTTGATGAAGCAAAAAATAATAATTGCGGAATTGATGAAGGAAGGGCTCAATAAAGAAAATGATAACGGCCAGGCATCATATTGATGTGTCAAAGTGTGGCATTCAAAAAATTGTTCATAAATATAAAACCAAGGGAATATGTATAGGGATCGAAAACACACAAGAAGACCACCTAAGTTATGAAAAGGTAACACAGATTTATTCGACGGGTATGCCTGAAAAATAGAAGCATGTCGTAAACAAACATAACACATACTTGTACTATGAATAGTATTTAACATATGTCCAGATGCACGACTCACCGTATTCTCAATAAGTATGGATTAAGAAGTCACCCGGCTGTTAGCAGGCTGTTGGTCAATAATAAACAAAAGAAAAGAAGATTGCAAGGGGCCATATCAAAACAGCAATTGAGTGTTAATTAATGAGTACATATTGGTTTCAGTGATGAACCAATGTTTCGCACATATATTCATAGTGGATACCAAAGAATTAGGGGGCTTTCACATGAAAGATTAGGTCCTATTTGTAAAAAGAATATTATTCAATATGGTGTTCAAATCTATGTTTGAGGATACTATTCACGATTTGGTGTTGTAATTTTGAAACGAACACATAGTACGTTGACTTCTGCAACCTATCAAAATAAGATTGACAATGACATTGACTTAGTTGTCAAGTGCTTGGTATTTCTCAGGGTAGGTTCATATTGCAGCTTGACAATGTTCCTTGCTATTGATCTGCACCAACATTCTCTTTTCTCAATGAACATCAAATCTTTATATTGAATTGACCTGCAAATTCTCCTGCTGTCAATCCGATTGAAACTTTGTGGCATTTGATGATGATCAAAATAAATGAGTTGGGACCTCTGAGTGACATAAAATGAGGGTACTGAGGTTACCCAACGAAATATTAATAAACTTACCATTGTTTGTAAATATGATGTTTCTTCCTTTTCCATTGGCTTTTCAAACGACTTCTGTAATTTTTATAATTTACATGGATGCGAAAAGACTTTTGAAACGGATAGTGTATATGATTCGGCTTCTTAGAAAGATTATTCTGGCCATCTAAAAGTAATAATTGTTAATTAATATTTCTCAATGTGAAACAATAAGTAGCACCTAAATATTGTACGAAGTCAATAATAACAGCGAAATAATATCACATCATAACAGATTTTTCCAAAATCACTCATATGTAATGCTTTTTTCATTCAACCTGTCATATCAATAAATTAAGCTATTTTAAGGGTGTCGGTAGAGTTTCACAAACAAATTCAAGTAGATATTGATATTATAAATATCTGATCAGACCTACTTGATCTTAAGTGATCAGTGACTCCTATTTCTGTTATCAGCATTCTCAATTTCTCTACAGGATGATAAGAATCTCAACTATCTGAACAAAGTTAACATTGTCATAATTTAACTAATTCTAATGATTATCAAAGTGTGCCAAATGATCTTGTTGAAAGTTTTTATATATTAGAACATAAAAACTGTAAACTTCAATTTGCTATTGATCATTTGGAAAATCAAAAAGATCAAAATATTACTAAATAAAATCTGATCATGCACTGCAGTCTTATTCTGAAGCTGCTGTTATGATATAAGTTAAATTTAGAAACATACATATGACCTTGACGTTGACCAATCATTTCGAGCTTCTAATTTAAATATGTTTTATGGAATTAACATTTATTTTACAGAAAGAAAAATTTTCCCTTTGTTTCAAAAAATATTTAAGCCAGGTAAATTACTCTACCTTAAACGAATCTTTTTTATTTATTATTTTGTAATTAATAATATAAAAAAATAAAATTAATAATAATATTGATTTATTTAATACCAAATGGCTGAAGCATTTTGTAGTTCTTCAATTAATTTTCCGCGCTTATCATAGTAATCCTCAGATTTCTTGAATAGTCAATTCACAATGTGCATTTGAGAATTTCGACTTAGGCAAAACTGGGAAAAATTCGAAAAGAAATTCTCGTGATAAATAATGACTTAATATAATTCGATTGTCTGAGAAATTGGAATAAACATTTCTCCGATCACTAAAATTACCCATACACCCGTGATACCCTTTCATCTTTTTAATGGGTTTTGTGATAAGTAATAAACACTTTCCATGATGCCATAAATAATACGAATGAGCAATTTCTGATCCTCAGACATTTTCAAAGACTCAGTTGAAATTTAATGAGTTCGTTTTGCTATGGGAAATGAATAATATCATTTATTCATTTAATTATTATATTTAATTAATACATCAGTATTTAACAATTTAAGAAAATTATTACATTTACGTTACTTTAATCGTAACATAAATTCTTGTAAGAAAATATAAGTATAATTTATTATTAATTATTTACTTTTTACGTCAAAGTAGAAAATTATTTATTCTAATTTAAATATAACAACGGTCTGAAAAAAATATTTAACACCTAATCTTTATAAATTACAAGATTATTATTATTATTTTTATTATTAATATTATTGTCAAAATTTATTATTATTTTTTATTTTTTATATTTATTATTATTTTTATTATTTTTATTATCAATATTTATTATTATTATTATTATTTTTATTATTAATATTTTTATTATTTATTATTAATATTATTACTATTTTTATTATGATTATGATTATGATTATGATGTTTATTTTTTTATTATTGTTTTTATTATTATTAATATTTTATGAACCTAGTCTTGGCGTGGTTTAAAATCGAAACACTCCATATTTATATTAAAAAAATTTTCCTCTCAGTTTGCAATATTGACATAAAGAGCTCTCTATGTCTCTATTGTATGGTTTATTAACACCCGGTTTTATAACTATTATGAGAAACGTTGTTGGTATAAGTAATAGTTCATTTGGCCTTTACTATTCTCAAGACTTGCACCATAAGCATATGTCGTTTAATGATATTAATTGAGAATAATAGTACAATTCATAAGCTCTTTCAGTAATAAATGAAACATTGGCATTGTTGAGCTTATTGCAAATTAAACAAAGCTGTACTCACACCTCACCCATTAGCCAGTCCAGAAAATATATTTTACTGAAAATCTTTAAATAATTTCAAGAAATTGTTTTATTATTCCATTGTAAGGATATTTTGAGGTTAATTATTGAAATATAACATTAATGTAATAGGTTGGTGGGAATTTTTCCATCGATTTATTTTCATAATTTAAAATCAATACGAAATTTCTATTTTAAAGTTTATTCAATAAAATAATTTCCATCATTATTAATGATCTTTTTTCATCTTTGTATTGAACAGTCAGCACCATCTTTGAAGATCTTTTAATTTTTTGATTCAAAGAAATCTTCCAATTCATTTTCTATGGCATTCTTACCTTTGAATTTTTGTCTTTTTCTTTCCACTATGTAATGTTTGCCAAGAATTTGCCCCAATTCACGAGATATCATGTTCGGAATACAGTCGAATAATTGTCTCAAAGCATTGTTGACCAAATCTTCAAGATTAACCAACTTTGGTACATCCTCAAGATCTAAATTATTTCCTTTGAATACAAGAAAGCATCCGTGAACTGTCCTTTCAGATTTAGATATACTGCATATATATTTCGGTTGTTCTCTAAAGCTTAAGATTTGCAACGAAACTCATAGAGTATCACATTTCTAATATGAGGGTCACCTGAAAACACGCCCTTAAAATCTTCTGTTAGTTGAAATAATATTTTTTAATAATTTAAAACAAAGACTACCTATATATTATATATAATATAATTATGACTTTTATTAATGTTACAATAACTAAGTAACTTTATTAATGAAATAAATCTAAGAAAAAATTCTACCTGCCTAATATTTAAATGAATTTTAAAGTAAGTTTTAAACGATTTTTTAAAATTAAAAAGTATTATTTAATTAAATAATAAAAATAAATTAAAAAAAGAAATATAATAAAATTTTATAATAAAAGTTTTCGTAAAAGTAGAAATAGTAATTTGTAGCTAGTAAAATGGGGTGCTAAGAAATCTTGTAGAATCGGATACTTTAAGTAACATCCCATTTTCACAACTGACAATCAAAACATTCAATATTGAATGACTGTAAATCATTTGAATAAATTTAAATTACTGAATGCTTTAAATAGGTAAACATTCAAAATAGAATTTATGAATGAATATGAGACTTTCAATGGAATATTATCGATCGATGCCTTATTATAAATTTAAATATAGATCGACATCATTTATGCTTCATTAAAAATTATTACAAATAACTGTTTTAAAATTATTCAAATACATTTGTTATAAGTGGTTTTTTAAAAAATTTTGATGTTATTTAAATATATAAACTATTTTAAGGATTAAATTGATTTTTTAAGAAAAATCTATATCTACAACATTACACTAATGGTTAAGTAATATTAATTTTTAATTTTAGAAATTCTTTTGTCAAATATGGTTAAGATATCAAAGATATAAGGAAACTAATAATTAACAAACTGAAAGAGGGTTTGTATCAGAGGAAAGTTTCAAATGAACTCTTTTATTCTTTAGCAGACGAGATAATCGTTTTGGATTTCCAGCATTATCAGTGTTAAAAGGCGGATACGGTAAGGGATTCAAAATTTTTCTGTTCGGAGACTTTGACCATAAAACATGTGCGCTCTAAAAAGAAAATGGTTTTTGGATGTTGGACAGTAAATCAAATTTTCTATCTAAACTTCACATGAAAAAAGCATTTCGATCTTGCAGTACTGATCGTTGAGAAGCTAAGAAAATTGTGGCCTACGAGTCTGTCTCATTCACCAGATGTAGGTCCACCCACCTTTTCAGTTGTCATCCGGTTCTTTCCAAAAAATATAATTAGTTTTTGTACTATCATTGTCAATAGGAATTTGTATATTATAGTTTAGCAAGACTATTTTTCATCTGAATTTATGCGGATATTTGTTTTCTTTCTAACCTAACGGAATTCTAAGAGGAATTTTTAAAAATTTCACTTCAACGAAGATGTTAATAAGCTGGCATGGCTTAGAGAAGCAGACGAAACGTATTTTTACAATTTCCGATAATTATCTTCACAAAACCACGGTGTGAAATTATTATTAGGTAGAGAAATAAAGTTTAATATTTTTGTTTTAATGTTAGATCTTATATTAATTTAAGAGAAATATTTGCAGTATCTGTCTTAGTGAAATATTGACATTTTTCATTAGTTTTTCTCAGACCAAATGAAAGAAATGTTTAGATTATCAAAATATAAGCTCTGTGATATAGCAAAATGTTTATTTACATATTAATGAGTAGCAAGTTAAAACAAAATCACATATAAATAAATAAATAAATATTAAATGAGTGTTTGCATTAAATTCATTTAAAAGGAAATATGAAGATATCAAGGTGAAATGAGACAAAGTTTAATTCTAGTGAAAATATTGTTTGTTCCTTTATAAGGTTAATGTATACAAATTAAATAATGAAAGATATTATTTAATTTAAAAATATTGTTGATTAATATTTCAATTGCTGAACCTATTTGAATCTAAACGAACAAGAACATTTTCTGAAAGTCATGAAAAGGCAATCCTGATCCACTGGAATTAACCCAATAGAGAAATTATAGGAAGAAAATGATAGAAAAATCATTGTAATGTCCAATATCAGAATCTTAATTCTGGAATCTATTTCAGGAAGCCTGGAACAAAATCGAATCTATTACATTCAATAAACCAGAATAGAATGTTACGCGAAAAGAGGGGGATATATCGATGAAATAAAAATGTTTTTTGTGCTTTTGATCACTATTTTCATCAAAATTGTTAAAACAATGTTAAAAAGTTCTAAAACAAAATTTTCTAAAATTAATTTGTTTCCTAAAAATAATTATGTTCTTCGATGGTTTTTTAAAGAAAAATTACGATTTTTCATGTAATTTTATTTTTTTAAAAAATATTTTATTGTTTTAAATACTTTTTCTTGAGATAATCAATTATTTTGATTAAAAACAATTAAAAGATAGATACTACAACTTTTGATATTTCTTTGAAAATCTCAGTTTTAAACCTCCTACAGGTTAATATTTTAACGAATCAATGCAATAAAAATAATAAAAAAATTTCAAGTAAGGAGTCATTTATAAACATCTTATCAAATATTGGCAAACAAAAATTCTGAAGTTACAAACAAACAAACAAAAACAGTTAAGTTATTGGGTTGACAAGGAAGACATTTAATTTCAATTTAACTGTATTTTAGATAAAATAATCATTGTTTAAATAATATTAAAAGATAATCGATGGATTCAAATGTCAATTATTAAATTAATTTCATCGATTGCTTTGATTAGATTTTTACTTGTCAGCTTTATTATGGAGGATTGAAACACAGATTTGATTTTGAAGTAAAGAAAATTGTAAGCCTGTAAAAAAATTTGTGAAGTATACGGTAAGAATGAATTTAAAGAACGAAAATATTAGAATTGATTTGATAAATTTCGAAGAGATGATTTTTCACTCAACAATAAGCAACAAACTGGTGGTCCATTAAATGTCAATAACGACGAAATCAAAGACCAACGTCATCAGGCCTTGAAAACATTTAATATGAAGACTATGCTTATATTGATACGGAAGGTGGTCTGTTGAGTATGTTATTCAATGGGATCATTAAAACTGGCCAATTACCAACATCATGGTATGTTGCAAAAAACTGGAAAAGCTGGTAAATATGACCAAATATTGAATTGGCGACTAATTTCATTTCTGCTGACAACATACAAAATATTGACAAGAATAGGTTATCAAAGAAAACCCTGTGCATCATGGACAGAAAGAAGGATCTGAACATGAAGAATGAATTCAGCAAAATTTAATTTTGAATGCTTGCATTAAAAATTCAATATACTCGAAAAACTGTCACTTATCAATCGGCTTTATGAATATAAAAATGTATTTGGTAGTTTACTACATTAGTATCTGTGGTCATTAGTTCTTCACATCGGAGTAGACACAAAATTTATGAAGATCATCAAATTGTTTTACAATAGCACAAGCTTCTTTTATACTTCGGACAACATAGTCACCCCAGATATCCAAATTTACAGAAGATTTGCCAAGGATATCTGTTGTTGGTGACATTGTTCTCAATTGCCATCAATCCAGTCTTAGTGTTTGTAACTCTTTATCAACTCCAGACTTCCTGATCGGTCAATCAGAAGTAAAAATACTTGCTTATGCAGATAATATATAGTGTTGATTTCTGATAATTATATCTGACATGCAACCACTTGTAAAAAGAAAAATTCATATAACTGATTAGATTGGCCTAAAATTTAGACCATAAAAAGTACTTTCTTAGGCCTGCCACAAACAGCAGATGATTATGTAATCAGCATATAAAATTAAAGATAAAAAGACAATAGTCAGGTAATTCTATCAATATCTTGGAGTACTAGTAGGTGATAAAAACAATCAATAATCGACAGAATTGCTTAATCGACTAATTATTAATACTGGTATCTGGTAACTCATATAAATTGTTTTTTTATTCAAGACTTTCATTCGTATTTCGAAACTAAAAAAGATAAATCAAAGCAATCGGTTAGCCAATCAACAATGAAGTTTACAAAGACTCTGAAAGTAAATCAATGGCTCATGTGGCTCTTAATTGGAAAAATACGTCATACTTGTTTCTAAAAAATCTTCAATGAATTGCATAGACCAGAACTGATTGTGCAGAAAAATTAACGATGTCAACATATTCAAGATTTATAAGAGAAAATTGACCTAAATACGGCAGACGTAGAGAAGAATATCATTTACTTGGTTGATCAAAAATATCCAGTTGAGGTTTAATACAATTTTGTAAAAGGATGTTAACAATATCTTAAAGCATTCTGACTTGAAAAGAAATCTGAAACTGGTGAAACCTGATGATTATGTCCAACTGAATACCCTAATTTTTGAATCTCTTGGCACAATTCACCCAGACGCAATGGATCTACTTATCATTATTAATTTTCTTTAAGAAAGACTGTACAATATCAAACATTGAGCAATCGGCAAAGATTTTGAATTTTCATAAAACTGGAAAATTGGTAACCTTTTTTTTGAAGAAAATAAATCAATATTTAAACTTTCGTTGAATGTCATATCGATGTAAATACCATTGCTTCTCCTCCCTGTCAACCCACTAAGACATAAGTATGTGAGTCAAGTAAGAACTCAAACTTAAGAAATCTACAAGAAAAGACAATAACAAAAGTTTTACAAAGAAAAGATACAAGAAATCAAAGGCGAAATATTCGACACAGAAAAATTTGAAAGAATAAATTGAAGCCTTTTCAGAAACCCCTTTTCATTGAATGTTTTCCGTAGTCATTGAAAAGAGACTTATTGATCTGAATAAATCATCTCGAGAATTATAAAATTATTATGCTGGGTTAAATGATTTCCTTCATTTCTTCAACTTGGAGAATGTATGAGGATTCCTGCTTAACAAAGATTTCATTAGGCTTTCTGCTTATTTCTTATTCTGTGAAATGGAAAATTATAATTATGGATTATTATGATTATTACACCAAAGGACTGACAGGAAATGTTTAAATGTATTTATTGAACCGGAGTAAATTGTTCAGAGTCTTTTCAATAGGTATAACGAATTATTATATTCAATCTTTTCATAATGCATCGAGAGCAGAATTCTTTTTCTGAATATTTAATTATTTTATATTTTTAGAAAATATTTATTATTTTTTATGAATTTATTTATTTTTAATAAACAAACTTAAAAGTTCATGATATTCAGACGCTTTAAGTGATAAGTGTCTTTCATTGGCAAATGTTCATTATTATACAATATTATTTTCTTTAACACATTGACTACCTGGTCAAAGGTTATAAATTTCAAGTCTGAAGGTCATTTAAAATGCAGTTGAAACTAATCATGTGAACATGTGCTAGATATCATGCAACTGTTACTGTTAGGAGGCCAAAAGAAATTTTTCTGGTACGATGAATCATATTTATATAATACTGTAAAGACAGAGACCTCGGCACTCAACCTGGCCGTTTAATATGAAAAAACATCATTGACAATAAGCATGTTTCGATCAATTTAAGAGCTCTAACATTTGTTACATGATAAAACCTTTACTTCTTTGAACTTTTAGGAAAATCTTTGAATTTTATTTCGAAACAGACTTTCGTTTTTGCTCAAAGTAACGAAAAAATGTGTACAGCTGATATTAAATAAACTTTACTTAAATCCTGAATGAAATTGTGGGAAAAAATTATGAAAGATCGATATCTAATCTATGGTGAGGTCACATTATTGTAATGGTTGGATATTATTTACAGAAAAATTGACTCAAAGAAATTTGATATTAAAATGCCATCATATAGGTTGCGTGAAAAGTTCTGAAAGCGAAAAAGAAAAAACGTAAATTTTTTATTTAAATTCATATTATTATATA
>JBBMKC010216359.1:0-12582 GCA_037834085.1 Bipalium vagum | reverse complement strand
ATTTTTTTCAAAAAATATAAATAAAAAAAATTGCATTTTATATTACCGTTTTATATATTTAATATGATGTATAAATAAAATAATAAATAATATAATAATAATAATAATAATAATAATAATAAAAATAATAATAATAATAATAATAAATAAAAATAATTATTCGTTAGCATTCGTCGTCGAAGATTGTAAGCACGAAGGAGATAGTAAGCCTGTGGCCATGGACGATTTGGTTTTGGTCAACGACCATGGATTAGTGATACTGTGGAATCGAAATTCCCTGAACCTACCGAAAACCTTACCTGACGTTAACAGTGACAAATTCTATGACTTCGTCGATGACCTACAAGGAATATTTGACTGCACAATAACCATAAAGCTTGGGCCCCATGTAACACCTTTCATTAACCTTTATAAATATTTTTCATATTTTGTTTTATTATCGATTTAAGATAATAAATATATATTTATTATTATTTATAAATATAATTATTATTAATTTTTAAAATTTTAAGATAAAAGTTTCCTTCTGCGTTTTATTGATGTGCAGTACGTTAACTAATGCCGAGAATAAAAAAATATGAATATAAAAACATGTATTAGAGCAAACGACTTCCTTATTTTTTTGGTGAGATCCAATTACGAGGGTCAGTCAAAAAGTTACCTTAAAACACATTTATTATTTTTAAAAAAATGATTCACATTGTCACTTTTCAACACAGTCCCCTCCCAGCTCAATGCACATATACCACTGCCTAATTAAAGCCTGGAATCTATGTGAGAAGAAATATTTTGGCTGACATAGACACTGATGCACTGCTTTTTTGAGCGCTACGTCTGAATCGAACTTTCTTCCTCCTAGTGCCCCCTTGAGTGATCCAAACAGATAGAAATCACAAAGAGCGAGGTCGGGAGAATAAGCAAGATCTGACAAACATTCAATTTTCAGTCATTTAATTTTATTCACTGTAGCATGTACATTATGTGGTCGTGGATTATCGTGCTGCAATAGGACACCACGACTAAGCAGTCCACGTTGCTTTGTACGGATAGCAGGTTTCATATGACTTTCAATTAGATCACAATACGATGCACTTGTTACAGTAGATCTTTTTGGCATGTAATGTTCAAAAATTGGGCCGCTGTTATTCTAAAAGAAAGTGAGCACCAGTTTACCAACTGGTGGTGTAACATGAATTCTTTTTTTGCGGTGAAGAAGAATGTCTCCACTGTTTGCTTGCTCTTTTTGACTCATGTTGGAAATAATGAACTAAACATTCATCGCCAGTGACGATATTATCAAGAAAATCACCAACTTCTGTTTCGCAACGATAAAGGAGCATTTAACAGATGACTTAACGGTTGACTTTCATCTCGTGGGTAATGTGTCTTGGAACTCACCTGGCAGATAGTTTTTGATATTTTAACACATCGTGGATGATGTAATGGACTGAGCCGTGACTTAGCATCATTTTAGAGGATACTTCATCAATTGTTATCGGCCTGTTTTCACTGAAGATGTGATCAATTTCGGAAATTTCCTTTGGTGTCTCAGATGAATTAGGTCTCCCAGATCGGAGTGAATCGCTCAGATTTGTTAATTAACTGGAATTTCGCCTTCACTGCCTAAAATTCGAATTATTGCCCGAATTTTTTCTTTGGTGCATTCAGTTAGAAATACCGCCATCATTTTACTGCGATTATTAAAACAAATGCGAATATTAATTATGGGTATGAATATTTATTTATTGTTAATGTGTTTACTGATAAAATAAAAGGTATATTAAATCTTTAAAAAACTTGTATTACTTTTTGAAGGAATCTTAAGGTTACTTTTTGACTGACCCTCGTACAATAGAATAAAACAAACAAATAATATTTTAATTATTAATAATTGATGGAGCCTCTTCTTGCGTTCGAGGAAAGTCTAGCACATTTCATCCTTTTATCGCAATCAAATCTTTCATCATCTGACTTTTGTCACACGAAGAATCATCTTGAAGGAGAATCTATGAATCCTCATTCTTTAAACACTAGTGCTGTAACGATGATACTTGGACTTTTAGTACCTTTAAATACCAACCAGTGTTGCACTTTTGGTTATATTTCAAAACTCGCAATCTGTTCGAGTCATTTGAAATGAAGGCTCACCAAAAGATAACACTGGTAGAATGTTTTGTGCCAGGAGAAATTTTTTTTTTATTGTTAAATGTCCACAAAGCTTAGAATTAAATCCAAAAGAAAATCTATGGTTTCGAAGGAAAAGACTGCTGAAGAAGTATTTCATGCACCATGTAGACCGATCTTGGAAACTTTACGTAACCATATTCCTATAAAATAGTTATCTAATCTAGACCGTTGTATGCCACAAAGACTTACAGCAGTTACCAAGACTAGAGGAGGCTCCATCAATTATTATTAAGCAAAAAAGTATTTGTTCATGTTTATTCTATTGCAATTGGATCTTTGTCTCAAAAGTAAGGAATTCGTTTGCCTTAATGCATCTTTTATTTTCACAAGTTTTTGGTTCACGGTATTAGTTAATGTTCTACATATTTTTTGAGACCTAGAAAGATTAATATTCAGTTGCTAGATATATTTTATCAATGTTTCTTACATTGAATCTTGTTATATATATGAAAAAGAATTTCGAAAAATCTAAGCTCACGAAATCATGATTTAACTCAGGCAAACGTCAAATGATAATACAAGACCAAACAGGTTTGGAAAGTTCATAGGATCTACGCTTGATGAGATCAAAAAGGTGTGGTGTATCATGAGCTACTGAAACCAGGTGAAACTATTAAATCTGAGTGCTCCCACAACCATTATTCAGCTAAATCAATGTTCAATTGCTTAATGTCCGGAATGGTTCAAAAACTGTTTCAAATAAATTTTTATTCATGGCAACGTACTGCAACACTTCTAAACAGTTTCAAAGCATAAAAGATCTGGGAAGTACTCACCTACCTGTATGTTCACCAGATTTTGCTTCTTTAGATTTTCATTTGTATCAGTCAATGGCGCATGGTCTTGATGGGCAGAAACTCAAAATGTACGAAGATACCCAAATTAGGTCTCTCAATGGATCACTTCGATGGCAGAGAAATTCTTTTAGACGGTATCCAAAAATTAACTGAAAGTTCGGAGAAATGTGTGTCTAGAAAGGGTCCTTTCTTTGAGTAAATTATTTTGATATTATCCTGCCTTCTTTATTCATCTGTACTCCTGGAACATATATATAGTCTTTTTACTTGATGATGATTTAATTACCAATTTCAAAAATTAAGCAAATTTAGGACCCGAGAATTAGCTTTCAAGAACTGATGCTTGGTGTTATTGACAAAATAGATTTCACAAATTCTCCATACTACAAAAACGTTTCCGATTCCATAATATCTTTGGATCAGGATAATACCATAGCTAACAAGGGTTTAAAGGAACTGCTATCAGCATGTCACGGTGCAGAAAAAGAGTGTAACAAATTAGGATGCCTGATAGTTAGAATGATATTTTTTTCATGAAAGTAGTTCTTTAGGTTAATACTTTCAGATCGAATACGGTAATAAAAGGATGGTCACATGTAAGCAGCTTTCCCCAAAGAATATAGGAGACGACCAGAGATTGTATACAAGAGATGACATCCGTATACGAATTTTAGCCATTGGTTCTTTTGTTGGCAAAAACATACGTAACAAAAATGTTATTATCTTTCATCCTCCAGTAGGTCAAGTTTTAAGGTTGGAATTCACCAGACTCTATGGAGGTAATGTTATTCTGATGATCATTGTTATTTCACCATTTTTAACCTTAAAGGAATCGCGGTATACCCTTTAACATAAAAACCATTGGTTTAATTCTTTGACAGTTTTTCTATTTAGTTTCTTTTTTGTTTACAAATAATCACCTATTATCACTTATTACTGATTCTTTCTACCTCCTCCATTCTCCTGACTTGTTTCCCTTTAATATTTACCTTTCACCATCCTCATTGTTTCCTCATTTCTATCACTTCTTTTGGAAGGAACAGATTTCATTTAGGGTCACTGAAACTTTTGTAGAAGTCATGAATTGGTGAGGATAATAAAAAGTAAGATTATACAAAATAAGGATAACCAATTTCAAATAAGAATGAGTACTTAGGTGAATTTCATAAGTACACTTTGTGTGTTGGAGAAGTAGTGCCAGAAAGAATAAATAGAGAATGAATAAAGCTGAAAAACGCAAGGTGATGTAGACCCTTTTGTAAGTTACTGAATCTGTAAATGTCTGAATGAACAACTTATGGACTAATATATGGAAAAGGATTACCCTAACAGGTCTCGACTACAATTTTCGATATTGGACGGGGAAGCGATATTAGTACGTTTTTCCTGAAGGTACAGCTAGATATCCTCTGCAATTTCTTTACCCTTTTCCCAGTTAAAGTAATCTGAATTGTTTATTTTCACTTTGGTTTCAGTGATGTCAATCAACATTAAGTCTGACGTTTTACAAAAGGTAATCACAAAGCAATTTCCACACATTCTCTAAGTTAAGAAACTAAAATAGTCCTGTTATATACTAGGTAATTTTTTCAAAATACCATCACGAATGGTATCAAGGGTTTTCGAAGCAATTCAAAAATCTAGATGAAAACAGAGAATGTATCTTGTGAAGAATGGAAGATTGAAAAAAATGGTTAAGAATATTTGTTCTCCGGCTTAGGTGTGCTTTCAACTCTGCTGTAGTATCTATTCAGATAAGTCCTCAGAGATTTCTGGAAACCTTTCTTATTAATATTTATGGATAACATTTCTTCTGTTCTGATGTACATTTTATCAACGGCATACTGGGCCTTGTGATGGGAGGTCCTTTTGGTAAGCAATGTTGAAATCAAAAACTTTTTTTCTACGGTAAATCGCCTTTAAAATCGAGTTTCGATATTGTAATGACATTGACCCCTAAGTCAAACAGACTTGTTTATTCAAGCAAATAAATATAAGAAAAGAATGTTTTTTATTAATACTATGTTATTATTTGTAAAAAAAAATGATACTCATTCTCTTTATGGACTATATCAATTAATAATATCCTCTCATTTTTGCAGGACCATGCTATAATAATCAGCAGTACTTTTGCAAGACTT
Source organism: Bipalium vagum (assembly GCA_037834085.1). Lineage (NCBI taxonomy): Eukaryota > Metazoa > Platyhelminthes > Tricladida > Geoplanidae > Bipalium > Bipalium vagum. The sequence goes on along the minus strand of JBBMKC010216359.1, from coordinate 7,457 downwards.
ATGGGGTCTGCATTAGACGTGCTTTAGCCTGTGATGCCATAAATATGCAGAACTGTCCGATCTTCAAGCAGGCGATCAATGGGAAGTCCAATGATGAACAAGGTAAATGGACAAATTAATATATTTTTAAATACAATAAAATTATGACAAATATAAAGAAATATATTGCGATTTGAGACAATGTATGTTATGTGAGAACTCAAGCATTAAAAGTATATCTTTGTGTCCAATAAATTATTATAATATCAATGTAATATACAGTTTTCAGTAATATTTCAATATATGAAATTGTTTAAATAATCGTTAATTATTTCAGCGATATTTCAAAATATGAGCATCAAAAAAATTCATTTACAGTTTGTTATGTTTTATGAGTCCGGGAAATCATGACCGTTAGAGCCACGTTTAAATATTAAGAGCGTTGGACCTATAAAAGTATTTACGAAATAATAAATAACCTGCTTATATCAATATATTTTATGATATTGCATTGTCGAGTACCATTATTGAATGTACCATATTGAATTTCAGTCGTTTATAATTTCACCGTACTGGTTGCACATATTGAATTATTCTAAAAAATAATCTTAATATACGTTTCATTTATACAATGTGTCAAAAATGACCTATTATTTTCCCATGTGTGAAAAATGAACTGCTCATACACCCAATGTGTATAATTTGACCTACAGTATTGAAATAGGTAAAAACACATTGTCAAAGCGTTTACTTAGATGCCGATCATTCTATCCGGACCATTAAAAGATTGTTTTACAAGATATAGCGATGGGAACATCAGCTAAGAAATCAACTCCAACACATTTATTAAAACTAAAATAAAATGTAATCATTTATCTAATTATAGAAAATCTAATTACCTTCCAATTGGTGTATAACCCAACCTATTTAAATGTTTTTAACTATACGAGCTCGTATAATTTATTACTTTGAAATATTTAAACAAATGATAAAATTAGATATGACTCACCCTAATATTATCGATAAATTAGCGTAGCTAAACAAAGGAAGGTTTAAAAGATTTTATGGAAATGTGATATTTAATACAACATTAAAAAATATTCTAATATAATAATAATAACAATAAAATAATAATAATAATAATAATTATTATTATTATTATAATTGGTAACATCAGTGCACAGTTTTAAAGATGATGTAATACATTTTGTTTTATAAAGTGGAAACCTCAGAGAGAAGTAATAAATAATATATATTTTTTTAAAATTATTATTATGGAAAAACCTTCTTATTTCCTTTCTCAATAACGAAAGCTTCATGTTATTGAAAATAAATTTGAAGCCTAGGTATAACAGAAATGAAAATATTTCAGATGCCTGTACTACAATAACATCGACACCGGCCGTGTTAAATATCCCAGATGAAATGGCAAGGAGAAACATGATTATCTTTTGGGTTTTTCTTGGCATTATACTTCTCCTGGTCACCTACTGCTTATTGAATCACTGTCTTTGGCGCCCAGGTTATCTGTGCTGGAGACTGGGTCGCATAAGAAACTGGTTTCCTTTTGGAAATTGCTGTTACAAGTATTGCAAGGACTGCGCAAGGTCGTGCAACCCGTCTTGCTGTACCACCCACGGGATGTATGATAGTAAGTAAACATTTTCAAACCTTTAAGATTATAGTATTGGATTTTTTGCTATTAAGTATTCTTATGTCCATGTTAATTAATTCTTTAATTACCCAATAACATTTTAAAGAACGAAAAAAATATTCAACTTCAAAAACCAAATTATAAAAAGGTAATATTGGGTGTTTGGTGGAACTGGTCTATAATACTTTATCACGAACATCTCCAAATTGACTGTGGAGACTCCTACTGTTGACAAAGAACCTCCCAATTAAAATTTACCGGATAAATGTGCAGAGAGCTCAAATGAAAAAACTCAAGAAGAGAGAAGGAACAAGAAGAAAATAAGATCAATAAGAAAACTGAATTTTATTAATTTTCCCTCCCGTTGATTGATCCTCATTTTATTATTGGTATGTCTAAATGTATGTCCGATTTTGACATTTAACTTTAAACTTTTAACCAATGAATTTAAAATCAACTTTATTAGATGTATAATAAAATTATCTTAAATAGTTTTATGTCAATAAACGTGTGACGTTTGTTTAAATGTTACGACTTTTTAGTGAATATGAAGTCTTTATGAATATAAACAAGTCATGGGGCTGCAGAGGCCAGATGTAATATCAACGATGCATTCGGCTGTGCAACAGTTAATGAGCCCATTATTAGTCAATGGTTTCAATGAATCAGGGATGAAGATGATAGTGTTGCGGATGAAGAAAATTGTGGAAGTCAAATTTCAATGGATAATTGCAAAAAGAGTGTGTTGATTTCGTAAAATCCAACCCTAACAGGTCATGAGGTTGCAGAGTAGTTTCACATTTGTTGTTCAACAGTTCCGGATCATCTAAGTCAACTGGTAAGCTGAAGAACTTTGACAAAATAAGTGTATCATGATTTAAACAAAACGGAAGAAAATCGTCGTTTTGAAATGTGGTCGTCACTTCTTTTTTGGAAAATCAGCGATCCTTTTCTTGAGCACATCGTTGGTTCTATATGACAACCTCCAAAACCAATCACAATGTTTGGATCATGGCCAAGCTCGAAAACACCTACCAAAACCACAAGTTCACCAAAAGAAGGTTATGGTAACTGTTTGGTGAAATGCTGATTTTTAAAAATCTAAATATTCAAGAATCTTATCAAGTCTTTTTGTTTATCGATTTTATTTGATTGTAAATCTTGGTCCCTTTTTAATACTAATTCTGCAGATACTGAAGAAGTTCCAAAATAACTAATTTTAAATTATTTAATTTTATTTAAAAATAAGAAATAATCATTTATTAATTTATTCGTTCTGCACATCATAAATATTATTTATAATATATATTATGAATAATAAAAATATTATAAATAATATAAATAATAAAAATAATATAAATAAGATAAATATTATAAATATTATAAATATTATAAATAATATAAATATTATAAATAATATAAATATTATAAATAATATAAATATTATAAATAATATAAATAATATAAATAATATAAATATTACAAATTACAAATATTATAATATAAATATTATTATTAAAAAATAATACTTTATTTGTTTTAATTTTGTTGCTGACTATTTATAGTAGATGATTAATTACTTAATTTTAAACATTATTTTTATTTTATTTATATTATTTAAAGAAATAATTTTGTATTAATATTATAAATTTATATTTCTCAGCTACTGGGCCTTCGACTTTAAAATGGTCTGCCCTTGCTGATGGAGATGGGTTTCATATGAGGGAAAATCGATGAAGACAGATTGAACCGCTTCAAATCGAAGTGGGATAATTCGGACATTAAACGATTTTATTTCTCATTAATAATTTGTTTATATCTTAACTTTATATTTTATAAATAAATAAAATATTTTCCAAAAAATTCCTCCTCCAATGTTGTCATATTTTATGATCTGAATTGTTTCTTTAAGCCGGTATTAATCCAGCTAAGTTTCTCTAAGAAACAAATAATAAGTTAAAAATTATTAAGGTGTTAAAATTATTATCAAGTCTCTTGCTGGACTGTTCATAATCATTGGTAAAATACCAAGTTAAGTACTATAAACCCCTCCACTGTTCCGATCTATGAAGATTTGATTCAAGTCGATTATGATTAAACGGTTATTATCGAAATTGTGGAGTATCAAAAAAAGAATGCTTTTAACAATTACTTTTTATAATTGTGATCCTTGTCTTTTTAAAATTTTTTTTACTTAATGGGATTATCAAATAAAGATATTTTAAATTCAGGATAATCAATATTACCAAATTAATATAAAATAAAATGGAAAATATAAAATGAAAATGAAAATTATAATTTACTTAAAGTATAAATATTTAAATCTAAAAATAGACAAAAATATTCATAAAAAGAAGCTAAATATAGATGATAGTAATAATAATAATAATAATAATAATAATAATAATAATAATAATAATAATAATAATAATAATAATAATATTATTATTATTATTATTATTATTATTATTAAAAGTACAACATATAAAAGACAGAGGAAAAAGAACAAAAACAGACAAAAAGAGACATAAGCACTGAATAAACATACGTGATTAGCAAAGCTGACCATAAAGCCAGGCAGCAAGAAAAACCAAGAAAAATGTACCCAAGTATAACAGCGAATACTCTATTCGTTGAAGACAAACTTAAAACCTACATACTTTCAAATTGTAGTCCAAAAAACACAAAATAAATTAAAATTGAAAATCCGGTAATTTAAATTAAAAGAACTCTTCAATAATCGTAACAGACGTTTACATTTAAATTATACTATAAACAATCAAGAAATCTTTACCGATTGACCGATGATTGCAGACTGCAATTTTAAAAGCAATTCAAATTAGTTTTATCAATAATTAAAGATTTATACCTTTTCTAAATAAAATATAAATAAATATTGTAGATGTAGGATTAGATATTCACCAAATATTGGGTGTACAAATAAATAATGCAAATTTGTAATATATACTTGTTATTCAATTTAATAAGTGTCATTACTCAATCTAATAAGTTTCATTAAATAAGTGTTTAAATTTGTATATATATTTTTTACATGTACAGTTTAAAATATTTATGTATTTTAGAGAATGGAAAGAAAAAAAGGTACCCAAATAAGTAAAGAAATAAATTACATTGTTATACCAATGAGTGAATCGGATCAGTACAGCACTACAAAAATTACGGATCAGATGAAGATAAGTAAAAATAACGTCAAAAATATTTTTTAAAAAATACAAAGATGGCACTGAATTTTCGACTTCTTCTGAGTTGAGAGTACAAATTCGCATAGAACGATTTAAAAGTTTCAATACTATAGAGCAGCACCTTTTTACAATTGCAGTGAAAGATAAAGCATTATATTTTACATTTCGTTAATTTTTCTATTAATTTTAAATATATAATTATTTTTTCCATTTTTTCAAATAATTAAATTTGTCCACCATTACTTTCAACTTTTTCCCATCGTTGTGCCAATTTGTTGATACCGTTATGCTAACAACGCGCTGGTCTGAAATCAAAGTAATTCTCAAGCCAATCCTTCAGATCCCCATCATTGTTGAATGTTAAGTTAGAAAGCAAAAGAAAAAAATTGAAATCTGACGGAGCCAGGTGCGGACTGTATTAATGATAAGCCAAAACCTCCCAACCGAGTTTCTGGATGGCCGCCTTTGTGAGCTGTGTTGTGTGTGGTCGGGCATTATCGGGTTGCAAAATTACTCGCCTTTGGCTTTCAGCTTGCTTTTCTTGCTAAACTTGGATCTGAATACACACTAATCTTTGTCTTGCGAACATGAAGATCTTTCTTAACTTGACACTTTGCTCCTGCTTACCATTTTTTCCTTTTTCTGTGATTTACATATTGTTGGGTTTACCCAAGACACCCTACGGAGAGAGTTATTCGTTCAAGTAGAAGATACTCGCCAAAGAAGACAGAGATATTGATCGTCATACCAAAGTATAAGCAAATTTTTCTGACTAGACTATAATTAAAATTCCCCACCAGAGGGTTATCGGTGAGCAACCGCTAAGGTTCAGACGATAACTCGGGAGTTTTAACAGAAGACAAGCCGTAAGCTCGTTCTATTTTACCTTCTTTTGTTAAAGTATTTATTAAAGCATTATTTTGCTCTTAATTGAATTTTTATAATTTATTAACCCTTGATTATATTTAATTTAACACTACACTTGACCCATTTAGACTAAATTTGATTATTATTAGTAGTGATTGATTATATATTTAATTCATTCTTTATTGTTGTGTTGTGATAAGATAGTGTGAGATTGGTGTAACATTTCAGACATTAGTTGTGATCCCAGACTCTTGCATTATCTTTTGTAATTCCGTGTATTCTATTTTGTGTTTGTGTGATATAAATACAAGTGTTGCTTTACTGATTGTTTTTATTTGCACCACCTAAGATTTGGAGTCAGGTTTAGATTTGATACACTAAAAAGTGAACAATATAGACACCAATTATCGTCTCCAGAGATAATCCAATGGATAAACCTTGAATTTTAATAGTGAGGTGCTTTATGACGCCTAAGCAAATTTACCGCATTGTGAAGCGTTGATGTTTTTTGTTTTCTGGCAACTCATGCTGCATCCACACTCCAATCTTTTGAACTTTACCCATTAATTTTAAGTGACTACAGATTGTCATTTGGCTGCATTTCATTTGAACTACCATTGTCTAATAAAAGTGCATTTAAATGCTCCTCAGGAAAGTCATAAGGTTGCCCAGAATGTATTTCGTCTTGCAGTGCGAATTTATCACTCTTTAATTTTCCATACCATTTTTGAGCTGTCTGCGCGCTTATGATACCTTTCCCAAATATCTCGCAAATTTCGCGAGCCGTTCGTGTAGCTTTACTGTCACGATTGACATCAATGACATCAGATCTCGGTAACGTGCATCTTAATCAATAAATACCGTAGTTCAATTTAAAATATCCGCAAAATAAATATTTTAAATTAGTTCAGTAAAACAAAAATTATATAAAATGGATAATTAGCTTTGAAAGCAATCATACTATTTTCTTCAATATAACCAAAATTGGGACAAAAAACGAACGAACTTATGCTTCAACCTAATAATTCAATTTATACTGCGAAATTATAAAATATTGTTATCAATTTTCAACATGGATTCTGCAGGTCGCCCGACGTTACATCTTAGAGGAAAAACATTTTTGTTCATAGATTAAATAGTAGAAAAAATATTATTAATATTAAACGAAACACCCACGAGGCTCGGCAACAGAGGCCATTTTATAGGAAAAGGACGTACAGCCAAACGGCCTTGTCCCACCACACTCGCCGGGCTCAGATCTCGCTGTGATAAATGTCAGGCCGGGAACCGTCCCACGTATGAATGGCAAAAAATTTTTCAAATATTTTTATCAGATTTTTCATTGACATTGGTGATTTCGTACTTATTTTTTCATTTATATTCAAATTTTGCATCGTTTCGACTCATTTCGCGGTCGTCTGCAAAGCTATTTTGTCATTATAATGAAAGTCAGTGGAGCGGAAAATTTAAAATTTAATGAAATCATCAAATGATGAAGCAAAAAAGACCGATTGAGGAAACAAGACGAGCAAAAGACATTGTTAAATGAATTATGCCCTCAAATTGATGATGATGATGAAAAGTAGGCTAAAAATAACATCAATAACGATGATGGTAATAATAATAAATAATAATATTAATAATAATTAATAATAATATTTATAATAAGAAATAATAATAACAATAGTAAATCAAAAAATAATTATAATGATGATAATAATAATAATAATAATAAATAATAATAATAGTAATAA
>JBBMKC010216358.1:0-22809 GCA_037834085.1 Bipalium vagum | reverse complement strand
GTTTTAAGTCTTTGTTGGAAGGAAAATATTATTCAGATATTTATAATGATCGGTGGATAAAAGAATTTAATGATAAAGATTTAATTTTATATTTAGATTTCACAAAATGTGTTAAAGGATCTATGAAATCATTATATATAAAAAATATTCAAAAGAAATTGAATAAAAAACAAGAAATATAAAGAGAAGGAGAAGGTTATAAAATTTACAAACCAAAACATTCTCTTGATCAGTTTGTAACTTTAAGCAAATATTTAGCAGCTAAAAAAGTAGAACATGATAATCTTAATCATTTAATTTTAAAATAAATTAAAAAAGCAATAAAGAATTAAAGAAAAAATTATGATAAAATAATAAAAAAATATGAATTAGTTTCTGATTGAATTTTTTCTCTAAAAATGGAAGCAGTGACCGAAGGTCTAGTCAACTCTTTTGTCGGTTTAGAAAAAATATCAAAAATTTTCAACATCATTTGTTGTACAAAGTAAAAATTCTGATATTACTTTTAAATTTCAAACACCTTTAGTTCTTCATTCTAATTTTAACTATGAATTATCATTAGTTTATTTTTCTACTTTTAATTCAATTTCTAATATTAATGAAAATAATAATAAAATAATTGTAAAAGTTACAGATAGTAAACTTAAGTCAAAAACTAAAAATATAAAATATATATAACTCCAGGTGCATATGAAATTGAAGAAATGTCAAAAGTTATTGAAAATGAATTCAAATATAATAAAAGTTTAGAACCATTAAAAGAGAAAGAATATTATATTATATTATATAAAATTCTTATATTATATAAAAATAAAACCAAATCCAATTTCTTTAAATTGTCTAATTAAAATATCTAAAGGTTGTTTTGTTCAATTTCCTAAAGAAAATTCTTTAGCTACCATTTTAGGATTTGAAACTGAAAAAAAATTCATGAATCTAAACCAGTTAATATTTCAAATATAAATAGAATTATGGTTGATTGTAATATTGTTGAAGGAGCATTTTTTAATAGAGAAAGAACTAACATAATTTTTGATTTTCCTTCAAATACTGTTCGAAAAGGATACAGAATTATTGACAGACCAAAATTTCCAATTTATTTTCCTTTGATTACATAAAAAATTAATGAAATTAAATTTAAAATAATTGATGATAAAGGAAAATTAATAGATTTTAATGGAAAAGAAATTTGTTTCACAATACACCTTAAACAAGTTTGATGAACCTTCAGTTCACAGCAGACTATTGTCTGCGAGTTAAGACGAAGTCGCACTTAAAGCAGGTATAACTAAAAAAATATTTTAAAAAATATAAAAATGGATAATAATTTTTGTTCAAATTTTTTGGATGATAACACAATTCAAATTGATAATCATACAAACAATATTTATTAATAGAATGTTAATTATTGGTCTTTCAGGATCAGGAAAAACAGAATTATTGTATAAAATGTTATTAACTCAAAATTTTATTGATTATAATAATTTAATTATTTTTTCTAAAAGTGCTTTTCTTCAAGCAGCATTCAAATATATAAAAATTGTTTTGAATTAAGATTATCAAAAAATTTTCTTCCTGTGTTTTACGTGTTTGGCAGATTTTACACGTGATACACCATTGTTTGATATCTTGAATCATATTTGGCCAGTAGTACTTTTGACTGATACGGGAACGGGTTTTTCGATTTGATAGGTGTCCACCAAGTGTTCCATCGTGATACTGTACCAACACTGATTCTCGTAGACTTTCTGGTACAAAAATAACTGAATTTAAATGCTCTTTATATTTTAATAAGCCTTCATTCCAATGAAAATTTTTTTAATAATTTTGCATATGGAGTATTTGTAGCAAGAGATGGATTTTTTATATAGTGGTCAATTTTTTGTATTTCCGAATCGTCGCTTATTACTCATTTAAGATCGTCAAGGGTATTAAGCTTTTTTATCTGACTCAGTAAACATACTTCAGGCATTCTGGATAGTGCGTCTGCATTTGCATTCGCCTTTCCTTTTCGATAAATTATTTTATAATTGTATTCTTGCAGTTTAAGTGACCATCTTATAAGGCGGGATGATGTGTCTCGGTGCTTTTCTAGATAAGCTAAAGGATTGTGATCGGTATGCACAATAAATTCTCGACCCCATAAATGGGTTCGGAATTTTGTAACTCCGAATATGATTGCTAGACATTCTAGTTCTATTACCGCATAATGCTTTCGTGGGGTTTAAGGCTAAGGCTGGCGTATGCAATTGCGTAATCTCTGTTTTCATTATCTTTTTGTCCTAGTACTGCTCCAATAGCAGTTCCGCTAGCATCACACATTAGCTCGAATTGTCTTTTGGGATCAGGGTATCGTAGGATTGGTGATGAAATTAAACATTGTTTTAATTGATCAAAGGCCGTTTGATGATCAGTAGTCCATTTGAAAGTCTGTTCCTTTTTTAATAGTTTATTTAGAGGTGCTGCGATTTTGGCAAAGTTTTTGACAAATCTTCGGTAATAGTTTGCTAAACCGAGAAATATTTGTACTTGCTTGGGCGTTTTGGGAGCTATTGCATTTTTTACTTTCTCTATTATTTCAGGATCAGGTTCTATGCCATTTTGAGATATTATATGCCCTATATACTTTACCGAGTTCTTCCCCATTCACATTTTCTGGGTTTAATTTTGAAACCAGCTACTTTTATTCTTTTTAATACTTCCTCCATGTCCTTCATATGGGCTTCGAAGTCAGGGGAAAATACGATAATGTCGTCTATGTCTACCATGACATGTGCAATGTCCATGAGCATAAGGTTCATTGCTCTTTGAAATGTGGCGGGTGCTCCTCTAAGACCGAATGGCATCTTATTGAACTCATATAAACCTTTTTCTGTTATAAATGCTGTGGCTTCTCGTGACTGTTCGGCAACTTTGATGTTCATATATCCTGATTGTAAATCAATTGTGGTAAACAGCTTAGCTGTACCCAATTTGTCAAACATATCTTCAATTAATGGAAGTGAATAGTTATCCTTTACGGTTACTTCATTTAATTTTCGGTAATCTATACACACTCTCCATTCTCCTCCTTTCTTTTTTACAATTATCATAGCTGAGGACCATGGTGATGAACTACGGCTAATGATACCAGTCTCTAGCCAATGAGCTATTTGCTTATCCGCCTCCGTTTTTAAGGTGTGTGGGGTGCGGTAAGCTCGTTGTTTAATAGGTTGGGGATTTGTGAGACGTATTTCATGTTGTAAAATGTTAGATGTTCCTACGTCAAATTCATGTTTGGCAAATGCATCTTTGTAAATTCTTAACAATTGAGCGAACCGTTTTTTTAGATAATTGTCAGGGTAGATGTGGTTACTTGTACTGGTTCATATGCCTTTTTTGCTGGGTTATGGTATCTGTGTGTGGAACATATTCGTTAATAGTTCCCACTCTCATTCCGGGATGGATTTTTCTTGGTTTTATGTCAAAATTAGCTATTCTTATGGGGATTCGGTTACGATTCACAATGGCTAACGTAGCTTGCGTGGTGAGATTACTACTGTTAATGAATTTTTCTGAAGGTTCAAACATCACTTCTTGCCCATTAGGTAAATTAGTAGCTAACAGACATATCTGTTTGTGCTTGGCGGGTATAATGGCTTGGTCCAGCACAACGGCTACATGATCAGCATTTTTACAACTTTTGGGATGAAAGAATTTTAATTGTTGAGTTGCAAAGTCAAGAATTAATCCAGGGATTTTGGATAAAATATCCATGCCGATTATACACTCAAGTTCATTTTTTTCCATTACTTTCAATGTATGATCTATATCGTGACCCATTATTCTAACGATACTTCTGCATGTTCCTAATAAAGGTACTGATTTACCATCTACGCCTATTACTGATATCGGTGATGTATTTACTGCAGCTTGCTCTTCTGCATTTAAAATGCGAGCATCAATAAGAGATGTCTGTGCTCCAGTATCTACTAGAGCCAGAACTCTATGTTTATTTACTCTGATCGTAATCGTGGGTCGGGTTTTGTTAGTTATGAATGAATTTCGTACACAACTTACACTAGATGGTGGTGAATCATTGTCATTTCTAGTTACAAGGTGAAAATTAAAATCAGAAAATATGTCTATTTGATCAAACAATGAGGGGTTTGTTGCATATTAATTATGGTGTTATATTCGGCTGCGCCTAGTAAGGTTATAATTTCTGTTAGTTGCTTATCTCGGGCCATGTCTAGCGCAGTTTGACCGTATATATTTTGATGGAATAAATCCACATCAGGCCTTTTTAGCAGTATTTTAATTGTTTCTGTATTCACTTCATGACGGCTTGCAAGATGAAGGAATGTTTCATCGTTTAAATATTTTCTCTCGTTTATGTCTATCATGAATTCATTATCATATCCTCTAAGTTCAATCATTAACTTTACTGCTTCTACAAAATTTAATGACACCGCTAAATGTAAGGACGTTTGCACATTGTTTCGATATCGGTGGAACATTTGGGGTAAGTGTTTGCATTGGATTTGTACCATTATGTATCGCAGGGCATTTATATTGTTAGCTTCTAAAGCATGGTCTATAATTGATTTTCCTGCTTTGTCCCAATGGTCTATTTTACATCCACTCTCGACTAATTTGATTTTTACATTTAATGAAACATCACATGCAGGTGTTGCTAGGAGTGGTGTATGTCCAAAAGTGTTTTCGAAATTAAGAACCCATTTAAAATTATTTTTTATAATTTCGATTATTTCAAGTGCTACTTCTGAGTTTCCTTTCAGAATTGCGTTGTGCAATGGAGTATCACCGAACTTGTCAGGGACTGTGAATAAAGCGGGTAATTTTCTAGCCATTTCGTTGAAAGTTTCTTCCTTTGTTTCTTCCTTCCAAATGCAAAATAATGAGCTAGTTTTGACATATCAGTGAAGAATTGTCTTAGAGCATTTGTATGCATATTTGAGTTTGCTGTGGTATGCATAGATGCAACTATCATGACTGGTTTTTCTATCTGTCGATTTGATTCGTTTAAGGTATTGTTTTCGTTTGTGCGGTTTTCTTCTCTCATTTCCTCTACTGTTTCTTCTCTAACTCCAAATGTCTCTTCAAATGACTGAATTGAAGATGCACCACTAGATGAAGAACTTTCATTGCCTGATTCTTGAGGATTTTCTGTATACATTTTATTTGTTCGTAAATTTAGTACCAAATTAGGAATCCTTTTAAATAAGTGAATTTGAATACGGGAATTTGAGTCGATAATATACATCGGATGTTCAAATACTTGGTTTAGAAAGTGTATGGTGCAATTTAATGTACCTGTGAGGCAATATGGGGTATTTCCTACTCCGTATGCTACCATAGGGTTATATTCGAGACGATCTTCTTCTTGTTCTGTTAAAATTTCCCTGTGTAAGCATGACGTTTGGGAACCCGTATCAATTAATGCTAACATTATATGTTCATTTATCTTCATGACTACATATAGCCTTTGGTCTTCTTCTAATCCGTCCATCATCATACATGATGTGCTAGAGGGTAATATGTCAATTTTAATTTTGGTATTAAAATGTAGTTGGTTGATCAATATTAGTATTGTCACCGCTATGGGTATTTAAGGGTGAAATTACACAACATGGATTGACTAATGATGGGGTATTTATCCGTCTAATATTTACTTGGGCCAGAATTAGTTCAGCAGTATATAATTCCTTCATTCTATATGCCACATCTAAGGCTGTATCACCAGTAGTGTTTTGAATGTAAGTATTTATATCTGGTCTTTCTAGTAGTAGTCTTAAAATATGAGGGTGACTAGCTATCACTGCTATATGTAATGTTGTTTGACCATTCATCGGGTTTTGATCGTTTATTTTCACCATATAATCTCCTGCCTCATTTTTAAGTTCGAGCAACATTTATACTCTGGGAATAAAGTGTTTCATTATGGCATTTTGAAATGGCGAATAATAATTGTTTGGGTAACAATTTATTATTTGTTCTAGATTATGTTGTTTAAATTTATCTAAAAGAAATCGTAAGGCAGCGACATTACACGAATCCAGTGTATAATCAATAACAGATTTTCCCATTTTGTCACGTTTGTCAATTCTACAGCCTAAGTTTACTAGTGTTTGCATTAATCCTATCGGTGTATCGCATGATGGTGTTAGAATCAAAGGGGTAAGACCAAAAATGTCTTCGTGATCCAACATCCACCAGTATTTTTCTTTGATTATACGAATTATATCTCTGGCTTGATTAATATTTCCTTTTAGAATAGCGTTGTGAAGCGGGGTATCTCCATACTGATCGGGTATGGTAAAAAGAATAGATAAATGTGTAAATAGTTGTTCAAATACTCCATCTTCATTCAATCCAAATGCGTATTGATGACCCATACTGGAAACTACTGCTAATATATCTTGCACAATTTTATCATTACACGTTGAAATATTGGGTATAGGTTGATTTATACGGTTTGTGTTTTCATCCATTGTTTCCTTAATTAAGTTAATGATGTCATCGGATTTATTTACAATTTCACTAGTGAAATCGGTATTTTCATTGCAAGCTATCGTGCTAGTGCTTAGGGGTTCGTTTGGTGTAAGTACTTTATTCTCGTCAAAGACTTCACCAGTGGTAAAAATTAGCATTAAATCTGAAATTCGTTTCAATATATCCATTCCAAGTACGCATTCATGTGCATTGTCTTCTCCAACTTTGATGTTACAACTTATTTGATGATTTAGTATTTCAATGTGCCTGCTAAACAATATGGCATATTTCCGATGCCTATCACCATTATTAGTATTATCCATTTTTTGTAGTTCGTTAGGTGTAAGAATTGATTTTTGAATAAGGGAAGCTGTTGAACCTGTGTCAATTAAGGCTAATAAAGAATGGTTATTTATTTTGATACGGACATATGGTCTGTTATCGTTTATGTGACCTAGTTTATCTATTACCATGCATGATGTACGTTGAGGTATTCCTAAACGCATCATAACATCATTTTCTTGAATGGATTTTCGAATTTTCGTTAGTTCAGATTGGGGATATACAGTTGATCTGTTTGGCATTCTATCTAGGCTGCTAGTTTGGTGTGTTTGAAATTCTATTGGTTCAATTACAGAGGGTGTTCTCCTTTTCTTGATAATACTAGTCTTAAATTTATTATAAACTTGTGAGGTGGTACTGTAGATGTCTTTTGGTTCCTTTACATCCCAGTTAGGTCAGTAATCTTTGGGTTCTGTGATTATAGGTTTTGGGAGAATTGATCCATTGTCATCGTTACTATTATTATGCTTCCTATGGTGATGATGCCTGTGCTTTGAGGTTCTGGTAATGGGTTTTTACATGTAATGGCATTGTTTCCTCAATAAATCAATGTCTTTTCGATGTCTTTTGTGCAGTTCTCGATTGGCTATTGGTGGGCATCTGGCTAAAATTAGTTTCCATGAGCATTCTAGTGCGTGATGTAAACTACGACCTGACATGAAACTGCTACCGATTCCTCTTAGTATTTGGCAAATGAAGTATACACCTGAAAATCTGACAATCCATGTACCAAATGTATTAAAACCTCCCCAAATATACGTGATGACATTTTTTGCTGCATGTATAAAATAATGGTCTGCTCCAAATAATAGGTTGTAATCCATTTTACCTTCCTGGGCATTGTAAATTTTTGTGATCATTTATATTATACCTCTCTCTTGTGACTGAGGAAATAGTATTACTTTCCTGACCTGATCAATGTCTTCGGGAGAATATATCTCTCCTTCATTAATAGAAGGTAAAGGTGTAAACTCAACCATATTTTGCATTTCTATTCCCTTTATGGTTTGTACTTTTTCTCTTAGTGGTTTCCTCTGTGGTAAGGATATCCATTGTTCTCCGATATTATATAAAGGGGATATAATAGGACCACATAGCTATTTGAAGCTGCACATTTACTTCTAGTATTATTCGAGTTAATGGGGAAATGAACCGTAGTTTCTTTTGATAAATAATAGGTAAGTCACTAGTACATTCATTGAATTTTGCTAATGGGACATTTACTTTCTCGCATTTGTACGTGTACAAGGCTTCGCCCATTTTACAACCAAAACCGCCATCCTGTACTAATAGGGGTGATGTTAGTTCGTGATTATTAATGGCTAAAAGTAACCAATTTTTTAATATTTCTCGTCCTAATTTGCAGTTATTTAGAATAGTCTCTTGATATACATCCTTTAATTGTGTCTGTAAATCATGATATAGATAATCGATTTTATTATTTAAATACATATTTATCTTGATGTCTGAGCTATCTTTTGGCATTGGTTTTGATACTCTGTCCTTAGTGACGTATATTCCTTTATAATTGGTTTCAAATACTGCTACTCCACATTTTACTACTTGTTTCTTAATAATCAATCGGATTAGTTCCTTTCTATCCGTTGTTACTAGAACAGTAGGTGTTTTTGCTTCATCTATAGCAGAACTTCTCCTCGGGGCTGTTCGGTAATTTTCTGGAATTTTTGTATATTTATTCTGGCTGGGTTAAGTCGTACGCCTGTTATTTCATGAAAGTTTGTCAATTTCAGACTTCTCAGGTTACAGTGATCTTTATTATTATCATACAATAATGCTGCTTCTTGCGTGACACAATATCCCTTTTTTAGATTGCAACTTGGTTTAGATAATAATTGTCCAGTAATGACATCAAATACTCCTTCATAAGTAAGTAGTTCAACTTGATAGTCCTCTATGTCTACCACCTCGTTGACGTCCTGTCCGGATACCTTTTTCTGTTCTCCATCACATTTTCCATCATAATTTATTGATCCTCGTGTAACTATTTGCCTAGTAATCGTATTTTCTTTGACGGCAATGGGTTTTTTGTCATCTATTCGGATTTTATTAAATTGGAAAGCATTTTCACATGTTTCGGCTGTTACTCGCACTCCTTTGCGTGCGTACGGAAGTAATCACCTTCTTGATAGACATAATAAGCTGATGTTTTGGCTGTGAGATTACTAGATGATAAGTAAGTGCATTCTTGTGTGTCTATAAGGGAATATATTTTTCCAAATTTCGGATTCGCAGAATCATATGCTATCAATCCTCCTCCGGTTTTAATCAGTGAAAACATTAACATCATCATCATCATCCATTGTACCATATTTGAGTTACTGCTACTTGTTGGATTTGTTGTAGGATTTGCATTTAGCGTTTGCCATCCTCCCAAATTTTCAAGAAAGGGTTCCACTATTTCTTTTATATTCATTGTAGTATCTCTGATGATTCTTTGTATTTTTTCTGGGGATTGTTTAATACTTTGCATTGCCTGTTGAATTAAAATTGTGAGTCCCGTTAGACATGTTCCTTGATTGGGTGTGTTTGTGATGAGGTCTTGTACTTGAGATAGGTTCATATCATTTAAGCTTTTGATTTTGGGAATTAGATTTTTTATCTTATTTATTAAATTATAATTTTCACTGTTATTCGGGCAATTATCAGTTTGCAAGGCATTTATTATGGTAGTAACATTGTGTAGCAGCTCATTTGGAATGTTTTCATTTTCAAAATCACTGTTTACTTGTTCGGCCAATTTTTGCGCTTGTTTAAATATAAGGTTTTGTTTTATTTGATTTATCGTATCCGTTTTTGTTAACTGCCTAATGTAGGGTATACTTTCCGATACAGGGTTTGGTTTTTTAATTTTGATTGCTGGTTTCTGAGTTCCTACTTGCGAACCTGAAACTATATCAGTTTGTATAGTTTGGTCTCTTGCTTGTGATGTTGTCGGCTTATCTCTAGGTGGAATTGTACTCTGGGATTTTAAGCTCATTGTTATCTTCTGATATTTGCGCATCATCTATATCAGTGGGCCAATATCGTGGGTTCATTTGAGCAAGGGGTTGATAATCTTGTTCTAAAATTTCATGTAATACAACATCAGTTTGATCCATTTCCTGCCATACCTTATGGACTATTTCGTGCTTTTCCTGCTGTAATGGTTTTTCTTCCTCTGATTCTTTAGGAACTTCACAATACTCTGGTTCTACTTCCTTAGGGAGAATTTGTGCTTCTTTTAAGGTATCTGTCAGATCTATTATTTCGGTTATCGTTGTTTGTTTTTGAGTACCAGGATAATGTACCTGAATTATATTTGTTTTTCGAGGGTTACAATCACAATCTATTAAGTATTCGTCATCATCTATTAGTTTACCGAATATTTCTAATAGTGGAATTGTAGGAAATTGCAATTATTCTGCTGCTTTTTTTCATCTTGTTTTTTATATAATTAAATAAATAAATACTAATTAAAAATTTTAAAAATTAAAACAACTTTAATATTTAAATATATTAGGTTGGTGCAAAAATAATGTCGTTTTACAGCTATAAAAGTAAAAATGTCATAATTCAATGGGAAATAAACTTTAATTATCAAGATAATTTCCATGCAAGTCAATATATTTCTACCAACTAGTGATGAGTTTATTCATGCCTGTGGAATGAAAAACTTTGTTCCTGGAGGCAAGAAACTCCTCAAAGGACATTTCAGCATTGGCTCGGATTTCGAAACGCCTATTGACCAAGAAATTATCCAGAGCCTTAAAGAAATGGAAATCTGTTGGTGAGAGGTCTGAAGAACATGGAGGATGAGTCAAAATCTCGTAGCCCAAATTGTTTATTTTCTGCAATGTTGTTTGTGCCATTGTGGGCGTGCATTGTCGTGCATTGTCGTGCAGCAGAATTGGACCTTTTCTATTGACCAGTCCCGGACAGATGACTCGAAGTTTCCTATGTATTTTCTCTATTTGCTGGCAGTATGTTTCTGCTGTAATAGTCTCGCCCATATTTAGGAAGCTGTGATGGATCAGACCGGCCATGGGCTACCAAATAGTCACCATAATTTTTTTATTGTAGAAATTTGGCTTTGGGAAATGTTTTGGAGTTTTATTTCTATCCAACCATTGTGGCGAACGTCGCCGATTTTGCGGTATAACCTTTTTCAAATTTATTTTTGTATTTGAAAGCATAGTCAGTAAATTGTGATCTCAAACAAAATCAATCACATTGAAGAAAATAATAAATTTAAGTCAATAAGTTTTAAATGATAAAATACAAATAATTACTATTTAATTTAATCGTCAATAAACTGTCAAGCGGCTTGTGAATCAGCTCCTAATCGATTTTAAAGTTGAGTGCGTTTTTTGGGTCTATGTTAAAAATTATTATTTTTCTTTTAATTTTTATGTATTTAAGTACATTAATTTTTTTTATAATAAAATTTTTTATTTAATAAACTAAAATTATAAAATGCATTTATATTTTATTGTTATTATGGATTTTAAACTCTTTCTAATACAAAATCCCTTATTTCTTTCAAAATTATTGGTATTATATCTTATGAATAATAATTCTTTATTTGTATAAAGTAAATTACTTGTAGCACAATGAATTATTATAAATACAAATTTAGAGTAAAATATAATTTTTAAAATTTAGAATACTAATATATAGACAATGTCACTTTGTTTAAATAATCTAGTTAATAAATATATAAATATTTAATTACCATATCGTTGCAAATATTTTGTAAACAATGTCAGAAAGTATTAAAGTTGTATGTCGAGTTAGACCTTTAAATGTAAATGAAACTAATCTTAAAAGCAAGAGCTGTCTTTCTTTTCCTCCATCAACGGATAATTCGGTCGTTATTCAAGTAGGTTTATTTTCTAGATCATTTTTATTAGTTATATTTTTTCGCACATGTAAAGAATGGATTGATCTAATTTTTAGGGACGCACGTTCACTTTCGACAGAGTTTTGCAGCATACATCAACTCAAGCAGCAGTATATGAGGTTGTTGCGAAGCCAATTGTTGCTGATGTTTTGAGTGGTTATAATGGAACAATTTTTGCATATGGTCAAACGGCTAGTGGTAAAACATTTACTATGGAAGGAGTTTTGGGTGATCCAGAATATCAAGGGATAATTCCTAGAATTATTCATGACATATTTGATCATATTTATACTATGGATGAAAATTTAGAATTTCATATTAAGGTTTCAATAATCATAAAGTAATCAATATTTATTAATTATTATATTAGGTCTCATATTTCGAAATATATCTGGATAAAATCAGAGATTTGCTTGATGGTATGAATTTCTTACTATCAAATTAAAATTGTATAATGAGTATTAAGTATTCTAGAAATTAATCAATTTTTAAAAAAACATTAATTCCAAATGTTTTATAAAGATTTATGATATATCAAGTGTTAAATCGGCACAGCTTTTCTTTAAAATTAAAATCTATTCTTTAGTTATATATATTTTATCTATTTCTATAAAATATTTCTAACTTTATTGTGTAGAATTTGTGATATAATATATAGAAATTATAAATTCACATGTGTACCAAAAATTATACAGATTGAGATAAATAATATTAAAATAATTTAGGAAATCAAGTATATCTAAAACTAAAGTATTAAAAAAATCTTTTTTGCAGTATCGAAAACTAATTTATCAGTGCATGAAGATAAAGATCGAGTTCCATTTGTAAAGGTTTTGCTATTATTTGAATTTTGTATTTGAATTAAATTTTGATGAAGGGAGCAACAGAAAGGTTTGTTTCTAGCCCTGAAGAGGTATTTGATGTGATTGATGAAGGAAAAGCAAATCGACATGTGTCTGTTACAAGTGAGGAGATTATTAACGTTTTCAGTTGTTCTAAGAATATTTAGATATGAACGAACATAGTAGTAGAAGTCATTCAGTGTTTATGATTCAAGTCAAACAGGAAAATTTAGAAACTCAGAAAAAATTACACGGGAAGTTATATCTTGTTGATTTGGCAGGAAGTGAGAAAGTGGCAAAAACCGGTGCAGAAGGAACTGTTCTTGATGAGGCTAAAAACATCAATAAATCCTTGTCTGCATTGGGGAATGTAATCAATGCATTGGTGGAAGGCAGTGTAATTTATTGATATTTTACTTAAAATATTTACGTATAGTTATAGTTTCGTCTTGAATATTCATAAGAATATTCATTCATTTTTTAATTGTTATTTTTTATTGATGTATAATTAATGAGATATTAATTTTAAAATAATCGATATTCGAAAATTTATGTGCTTCATTCGAATCACATGTGCACATTCGTTCTATTATGATTTTAGTTATGACAGTAATTTCACTGTCTACTGAACATTGATAAAAATAATTTATTGCATAAATATGAAAATTAGTATTAAGTCATTTTGACTTCAGATCCATTTAATATTATTAGGTTTTTACCGTTTTATTTAATCCTTTTGATGTAAACTAAAATTCAAATTATAATTATTTTTGGAATATAAAAAAGATTATTAATTTATTATTTTTGACAGTAAGAAATTTCGAGAAAAATATTTTTCTACGAAAGTTAGTTCTGGAATTGATTTTTAAAGCAGAAAATTGAAGTCACAATCACTCGGTTTGTGTGTATATGAGAGAATTTTTTCCTGGTGATTAAATTCACAGTATATATTTATAAAAATTATTTAATAATAAATGTAATTCTTTGTCCACCAATTCATTAATAATTCCAACAAAACTTTATTGATTTTTTAGTTAGCCTATAATTCAGAACACAATTCGTGCAAAATAAAATCCTGTTTTGCTTAATGATTTAATAAAATAAGTTTTAATTTTCTAAAATGTTACTGAATAGTTATTGTTAGGACTTTTTTAAAATAAGCCCTAATTCTTTAAACTAGGCACATATTCCATATCGAGATTCAAAATTGACTAGAATACTCCAAGAATCTCTCGGTGGCAATGCTCGCACTACTATGGTTATTTGTTGTTCTCCTGCAGAATTTAATGATGCAGAAACTAAATCAACTTTGATGTTTGGTATGAGAGCGAAAACTATTAAAAACTGTGTCAGTGTGAACGAAGAATTGACAGCTGAAGAATGGAGGAGAAGATACGAGAAAGAAAAACAACGTAATAAACAACTTAAAGCCATTATCATGAAATTGGAGGCAGAGATTAAAAAATGGCGAGCTGGTATCTTTTTCACGTGTTTTTTTCAAGTTTTACCTTTCTTGACGATTATAATTTTAGGTGAAAAATTAAATCAAAACGAGTGGTTTACTGAATCTCAGTATAATCAACTTGCTGAAGAAATTAAAGAAATGACAAATAGTCAACTGGGACTTATTTCTGCATCTACGGACAGTTTGAATAGGCTTAATTCGGATATATATAATCAGAAAATAAGAACAGGTAATAATTAGTAAAATTTAAGATATTTTCAATAAATTTTATTAAAATTAATAACTGGTTTGATCTAAAATTTATTCTTTAAATGTTGTTTTAATACATTTAAATATAAAAAATTCGGAAATTTTCTTATAAAAATATTTTTGTGCTGGACCAGTAACTTTTGATTCTGTCATATATTCGTTATTTATTATAGGAATCCTTGTGAACCACTTATGCTTGTTTTCTGATTTTATTACATCATTTAACTTCTCACCATATCTTTTACTAACTCATTAGAGCTTATTCATAATTCTCCACACAATTCTTTGTTCATAATTGATATTTTCAGTGAAATAATAAAGGGAATTATATTTTCTATCGAATTTTAAACATAGGAATTGTGTCATTAAAGTGACATTTTTTCTTAATCTTTCTGATCGTTGTGTTATGTTTGTAAATTTTTCTGAAATTATTAAAGATTATTTTTTGCAAATCAATAAATTTATGAAATTCTTTTGTAAGTATTTTTATCTTACTCGTTTATATTTTCACATACTTCTATCCAGTTTTATAATATTAACTTTTGTATCTCAGTATTTTAAAATATTTCTGTTTATTTTGATTTCAGTGATTAGTTTTATTTGATAAAAAAATTTAACGTGTTTATTATTTTGAGAATTGTGACCATAAATTTATTAAATTATTGTGACCATAATAATTACGTTCAAATTCAGAGAACTTTCTCTTTTGTGAGTAAAGGATTGTATTCATAAGTAATTATTATTTTGTTTAAGTAGTTCAAAGTAATTTTTTAGTTGATAAAAAATTTGAATATATCGATTTATATATCAATTTAAAATTTAATAAATTTTCTACCATTGGGTTACTTAAATTATGTTATAAATGTTATTTTAGCTGAAATAAAAATGGAAAAATTTTGAAATTCGCACTCTGCCTTGATATAGTGAAGCTGCCAGAAAAATATTCGTATAGTCCAAATCTGGTTCAAAATATTTAATGTTGACATGTTCTATACGGTAGACCAGTAACTGTAAATCAGGAAGCGCTACGCAATGTTGAGATAAAACGATCGACTTACACTCGAATATTGTCTGCTGATCTAGGTATTTCCAAAGCAACAGTTGTCCGACACCTTAAAGAAATCGGTATGGTCAATATACGATGTAGAGAAGTACCTCACGATTTGACCTAAAATTATGGTCAATGTGTAGAAAGCTGCTGCAAAATCCGAGGGATGATCGATTCATTAGACAAATTATAACTTCTGGTGATCATCACAAATCATCACAAAAATAATCAGTTGTTGGACTCTGAGCAAGCAACCTGTTCCAAGCAGAGACCAATTCTCACAGAAGACATTATTGTGCGTTTGGTGGAATTTCCAAGGCATAATCAACTTCAAATTGATTTCAAATAGTATATCACTAGACGCAGACCTATATTGTGCTCAATTGGATCGAATGTTTGAAAAACTAAATCTGAAATATCCGGCATTTGTCAATAGAAAGCGGGTGATCTCACAGCACAATAATAAAAACCAGCACACTGCCAAGAAAACAATCGAGAAAATCAAAGAATGAGAATCTATTGAACTGTTATCACATCCAGCATACAGTTCCAATATAGGCCTATTGGATTACCACCTTTTTTGATCAGTGGTACATTTTCTCCTAGGGCGTAGATTGAAAGCTAAGAGTTTTTCAGGTCCAAGAACAAGGAATGGTACCAACAAGAGATTCAAAAACTAGTTTAAAACTATTGATTCAATGGCCTTTACTTTTGTTTTTACTAATTTTGTTTTTTTATTATTTTAAATAATAAACTTAATTACTTATGAATTACTATAATGTTGAAATAGAAATAAAATATTTTTGTTTCCTCTTGAACAGTTTTTTTTATAACAAATTTAAATGAGTGACTTGGATAGGTAGACTTTCTAATCATTATATATTTTCAAACGTAGCTCAAATCGGAGAAAGTTCGTCGGTAAACGAGTTATACAGATTACTTGATGATAAAGATGAAGAAATTAACAAACAAGCCCAATTTGTTGAAAGACTTAAACAACAAATAGAAGAGCAGGATGAATTAATCAAAAGTCTTAGACAAGACCAGGAACGGATTCAATCAGAATTCACTCGATTGCAGGTATCTAAATTCCATTAAACATTTAAGTAAGTATTCATTGTAAATTTTGTAGGGCGAAAATGAATCCAGTAAAGAAGAAGTCAAAGAAGTACTTCAAGCTCTTGAGGAATTGGCAATGAATTATGATCAGAAAATTCAAGAAATTCAAAACCGAACCCACGAACTCGAAGATATGCAAGAACAGATAAATCAGCAGACTCAAAATATCAATACTAAAGACAATGAATTACAACAATTAAAGGAAAATTACACGACGCAGAAAAAGAAATACACGGAAATGTTCAATAGTTTAATTAAGGATCTCGGTGACGTTGGAGAATGTATGAGTGATCAGCTTAGTGTAAATAATTAAATTCATTTGTTTTGTGTTTAAGTCGATTTATAGAAGCCTTCATTTGCTGGAATTGAGAAAATCGATGAGGAGTTTACAGTTATACGATTGTATATTAGTAAAATGAAAACTGAAGCGAAGACGACTCAAATGCGCGTGAAACAATTGGAAGAGGAAAGACAAATACAACACCAAAATTTCAAGAAAACCGACGAAGAATTGCGCGATATGAAATTGAAAGTTCAAGAGGTATGATGTTATCTGGTTATAAACTATTTTTTATTTATAATAATTAGTTTGAAGTTCGAATGAATACGTTGAATAACAAAATAGACGATACAGAATTACAGAAACGAAATCTTGAAGAACAAGTCGATCAATTGAATGCTGAAATATCTAAGTTCAAGGCAAATGAACAATTGATTGTTAATGCCAATGCTCAAAATAGAGCAGAAATACTTGCCGGACAATTGGATATTAAATCAAAATTGGATGAGGAATTTAAACGGCAAAGTGAGCAATATTCTCAACAGATTAAAGAACTGCGAGACAAATTGGATGAGAAGCAACGTGTGAGCGAGGAAATGAAAGAGTTAGAAAACTTGATACTTAAATCCAAAATTTTTTTTATTGTTAAAGCAAAATTCATCATTTGACTTTCCAAAATGAAAAATTGAAAGAAGAATATGAGAAAGTGGTAGCCGAAGGAGAAATAAAAGCCGCAAAATTAGAAGGATTGGAAAAAGCAAACGAAAAACGAGAGCAAGCTCGACAGGACCTCAAAGGTTTAGAGGATACGGTTATGAAAGAATTGCAAACTTTGCATAATTTGAGAAAGTTGTTTGTTCAAGATCTGAGCAATCGGGTGAAAAAGGTATATCATTTATTAATATTATTGATCTATATGTATGTACTAATATCTATCAAATAGTCAACACGTGATGTGAACCGTGATTCTGGAATTATTGGCGAAGATGATGATGACGATGACGGTAGATCTGGCAATTTGGTGCAGAAACAAAAAATACAGTTTTTGGAAATGAATCTTGAGCAGCTCACCAAAGTACATAAGCAACTGGTTAGAGACAATTCCGATTTGAGGCTGGAACTACCGAAACTTGAAAAGCGACTTAAAGTAAGATTATATTTTATTCCTTGTGTGATAATTGATAGGGAGTGGTAATGGCACAAATATTCTTTCCTTTTCGCTCTCAATTAAAGTTGCATTCTTAAAAGTGAAATAAAAGACAGAAAATCAAACTTAAAGAAATAATTGAGTCCAGTTGACTTAGAATTTCAAATATTTTTAGATGCAAGGATTTAATTTTTCCGATATATCTTAATCTATCATTTTTCAAATTATCACGACTTAAAATTTTTGAAACAAATAAATTAATAAAATTCTCTTAAAGTCTTAATATGCGATCGATTTTTATTTAATATTTTAAATTAATTTTAAGTAATTATTGATTTTGTTAAAGATTATCAAACTAATTAATTTTTATTTTAACCATTTTTCAATGAATGATATTAAAATTTTTAGGACATAATGAACATAATGAATATTTTTCAAGTATATACTTTGTATAAATTGAGGAAAAATTTGTTAAAGCATTATTAAGGTTCCCAAAAGTCAATTAAGTGTGGTTTGGTAATAGTTGTGTTTGAGTTAAAAATAAAAGCAGATAACGAATTTTATAAAATATATAACGTGTCCTTATAGTTCCATAAAGGTTTATATCATACTATTAAAACTGTCATTTCGGTAAAACCCTTCTAGAATTAAGAACTACATTGTTAAACGAATGATCAGAAATTTGATTAAGGACAATTATTTTATTACAACGAGTTGATATTTCACCTGAACTTTATTCTAAACTTCAAAAATGACAACCAATTTCAAAATCGAAAATATCAAACAATAACTTATTATTTAGCAAAAAACATCTTATAAAATAAAATGTGCATCATGAACTAATTTTTTGAGAAATTTTCTATATAATAAATTCTATAAAGTAATTTTTTTTCTTTCTATCAAATTTTCTATGAGCCCTAATTAATATTATGAAACATCTTTAAAACTTTTTATCAGTTCTTCACTCACTACTATCTCCAAATAATTTGAGGCATGTTGCATAATTATTATGACAACAAAAAGTAGAATTTAGTTTAACTAATTGAATAGTAATAAAAATGAAGTTTACAAATAAATTTAAAATATTTAAGTCATGTATTACAATAATAAAATGGCTATAAAAATCATGAACATCAAATTTATTCATTATCCCAGCCATATACCTGCTTCTTGGTGGATTTCAATAAGTTGATTATAACATGTTAACTTTTGATTTTATGCAAAATTCTCTGAAAAATATATTTTTTTTCTTTTCTCATCTATTATTATAACTTTGTACAGTTTCTCAAATTAATGGAATTGACATTCCGTAATTTTGATCGTATTTTAGAGAATTTCTCCTTTCATTCATTAATTTCCAGTCTGAAAATATTATTTTATTAATTTTTTTATTTTCTTCTATGTTTTTTACTGTTTTATTTAATTTTAAATTCAGATTTCTTTAGTAACCATAGCAAAGATATAAAACTTTCTCCGATAACTTCCATAAATTTATATTAAATATTAAACAATATTCGTTTTTTCTATTCGTGTTATTTCTGTCCAGAGATTTCACAAGGATTTTCTTATCCTCGGATGTTAAACAATATGATAATTTCACACTGTCGATGAAATTTGAAATTAATTTCTTCGGCATTCTACTAAGAAATATAGGCTATGATTGATTTTCTCAAACTTAATATATTGTATTTCATATTTTAAAAGATTTGTCAAATTTTTTTAAAGATTCTTGTTGACAATTAATGTTACTTCCAGTTTTCATAAAATAAAAATAGATGTTGTTTTGGTTTATTAGCTTCTATTAAACATTGATGCTGATGATTTGTTGAATACAAGTTAAATACAAATATTAAGAGTACCACTGAACGTGTGAAAGCACTTGAATCAGCTCTTAAAGATGCTAAAGAAGGAGCCATGCGAGATCGACGACGATATCAACACGAAGTTGATAGAATCAAAGAGGCTGTGAGACAAAGAAATTTAGCAAGACGTGGACCAGCTCCTCAAATTGCCAAACCAATTCGAGCCGGTCATGCTCCGAGTACTGCACCAATAACTTCTCCACAAGCGGTTCAAGGCATTCGGGGTGGAGGTGCAATTTTCAATAATTAGATATTACTAACAATAATGTAATTTTCTCTTTTTATATTTATATCAAAGTTCTATTGATTTTATCATTTTTAAAAGAGAAATCTTTTCTCTAAATATATACAATTCATTTGATTTCGATATTTTACTCTGTTTATGACTTTAAAAGATTTTAATCTAATTTGGATTTGTTCTTTTTAAAGCTATGTTAGTTGACATATTTTTATTTGATTATAATTTTCATATATTGATTGTAAAATAAAGTTTAATAGATTATTGAAAAATATGAAAAATGTATTTCCATTGTATAATTAATACAAAATTCAGATATGATTTTAAAAAAATAATTTTTTATTGTTAGTCACAAAGTAAATAAAAAATTTCTAAATTCAAAAATAAAATAAACTATTTTCTATTAATCTATCAATGGAAACAATAGTTGTTAAATGAAAATTTATATATGAAAAAAAATTGTCAAGTTATAGTTTTAACTAATAGTTAATTAATAATTTGTTTATAATTTCAGAAACTGAAATCAAAATGACTGCTTAAATTGATTTAAATAGACACAATTAATAAACATCATTTATTTATAAAAATATAAATAAATATAATTTTTAATACAAGCTTCGAAAATAAATTTTTCTGCATTGATCAATGTAATTTTTTCATTTTCATCATGGTAATTTTTGTCAGGACAATACTTTTTAAGAAAGAATTTTAAAATCAAATCACTTTCTGTTCTTGCAATTGCTCTTGCTAAAAATTGATAAAATGAAGAATTTAGTGTAGAAAACAGACATCGATGATAGTGTTTCATGAAATCATTTTTTATTGGAGAAACTTTATAAATAATCATAAATGTTTATTAATAAACAACATAAATTTTTGTCAATTTTCTGATATGAACGAATGGATCTCGTGTTATACTTAACAAATGTTTAATTTATTCATCTTTTATTTGCTTTCAGACTTAACAGTTAATGGTTCATCTTGGATATTACTGGCTTTATAGTTTGATCTGGAATTTTTATATAAAAATCAATATGATATTATTGACCACAGACAATTTATCCATTTATTCCACTGATAAAAACATCGTATATTGCATAGTTTACAATATATTGTTTTTTTTAATTTCATTATTATGTTTGTTGTTTTTAATAATTAATTTTTTGAAAATCAACCGATCTCACTTTTATTCCACTTGGACGGGTTTTCGAATAATTTCGATCAAGCGTTACTTTTCGAGCATATCTGTACCAGTGGAAGTGTTACTGATATATATAATTATATATATATATATATACAGGTATTGCTATTTTTTGTTTATGGTAAATTAAATTTGGTTAGGATGAATGTTTTTTTTTATCAGTTTTGGTTAATAGTATTGTAACAAATTTTATTTTATCGAATGAAAAAATTATGAAATTTGGCATAAAAGAAAATAAATTGGTTTTTAAGTTATATTCATATCCACCATTTTCATTACTTTCATCATGTTTTTAAAGTTGATTTATTTTAAGATTTCGATATTAGCATTCGTTTTATTTTTATTATGATAAAAATATAATTTAAAAAGGTAATTTTTTATTAGACTTACATTAAATAACACTCGTCATTTTAATGTCAAAAATTAGAGTTTATTCAGATAGTTTATCGACAGATTTAAATAAGTAAATAGAATTGATAGTAATTTATCTTTTTATGATTAGGATCGATCTAAAGGCGGATAATTTTTATGTAATAATTTTTTTGATTTCTTAACTCATTTAAGTGACCACGGTAGGTGCTACCAGTATACCATTGGTATTTTTTACCTTCATATAAATTCCAGTGAATTGTGATATTGGTGGTTCGACTTCTTAAACGTATTTTTCTTGTCATAATTTTTCAGATTTATAAAATGTAAGAAATGATTCACCAGTTTCATTTTAAGAAAAATTCAATCATATTGTAACATCACCAGCCATTGGTATAGCTGGACAAAATAGATGTAAATGATCTGTTTAGGAAATAAAATTGTCTATTACGTTGAGTAAGAAGTTTCTTTCTGTTGTTCTTTGAAACTCTAATAATATTAATATCTTCCAGATTGGGTTCGCAAATATTATTCCAAAATTTGAATCATCAATATTCGCAAACTTTTTCCTTTAAATTTAAATTATCGGAATAGTTGCAAATCAAAATTTAAATAATTATAATAATGAAAATAATATTACTTAAAAAGATAAATTTTATAATTCTTAAAAAAATTATTTAATTTTAAAAGATATATACGAAGGAGATGACGTCAGAGATTATTTAATTAATTTACTTCCAAAAATTAAAGAATCCATGTTCTATCATATTCAAGATGGAAATTTTTCAAACCATTTAAATTTTCATTAAACTTAAATATTAAATTTGATGAAATTAAATGGAAGAACATTTACTTCATTATCTTTTAAATCTCAGTTAATAATTAATTAAAGATAACAATGTTTTATAAGCTCAGTACTTCTTATACCACAGTCCTCTTCATAAAGAAAGAGTAAGTTGGTATAAAGAATATGACTTTAAATATATTGATAAAGATATGAAAATAAATATTATTTCTAAATTTGAAAAAGAAAATGGATTAAGAATAAATGTTTATATTATTGAATGAAGAAAAAGCAAATTAAAATAAGAAAATCACGGAGAAAATATCCATGACCAATCTGAATATGTGACCACCCATAATACCTTTTCACCTTTCCTGTACTTTTCTCTGCTACTGCATGTACCATCGGCTCCTATACTTCCTCCTTCGGTAATGGCTTGTCTTGTCCTTACTCCTATTTTTGCGTCAA
>JBBMKC010216347.1:0-12582 GCA_037834085.1 Bipalium vagum | reverse complement strand
TTAAAATGATATATAATATTGCGCCAAAAATATAGTAATAATGAAGCAGTAAAACAATTTCAATTTATTAAAAAAACTCTAGTAACTTTTGACTCAACCTGGTAGTTCGTTTTATTGAAAATGAGTATATATGTATTTAATTAATCTATCTGGTCTATCTCATTTTTGTTACCTAAAGATTTTCTTAAAAAACGACTTCACTTGTGTGTCAATCTAAAAGTTGAATATTTATTTTTAAACAGTTTTTTTTTACTTTTAGTGGTTAATCAATCATTTGTTTCTGCTTATTGAATAAATTTTAAACAAAAATTTGTCTAAAAGACTTGCCAAGATATTTTTTAGAATTTCCAGAAGTTCTAATATATGATCAAAGTTTTTTAAAATTAAGTTGTCTCATTTATAATAATAATAATATCAACATTAAGCCAAAGGATTCTGAAAGTTTAAAGCAAAATTTCGGATAAGATGAGGCTTTATTACGTTTTCCAATAATCTTAAAATTAATATTTCTAATGTCATTAAATTCTAAATTGTTCTCATCAATTAAAATTTTAAATAACTTCTCAAATGCAATTGCTCTCAGTCTGAAATACTGAAAAGGAAAATTAATTAATAAGACATTTAAATTATATTAAATCTTATTTTTGTTATACATGATTAAATTAGTTGACAGATTTTAAAAATAAATTTTAGAGGAGGAATGAATTTTAACAGACTGTACTATCGTGTCACGACGAATATGCTAGTTGGGAAGATTATTCCCAGATACACAACGTTGACAGCTTTCACATTAAATGAATAAATTTTATTTTAGAGGATTTATTTTGTAAGTTAGATGAAGTATTATTATTAATTTTATAAAATTTATTTTTTGAAAATGTTTATTTTTAAACTTTTAAAATTATTTTATCCAAATTTTAAAAAACTAAACCACATGAAAAATATCTTAATAAAAAATAAATATCATACAAACTACGGAATTTGCAATTTTTTAAAAATTAATTTAAATCTCCCATTCCTATGTATTTCTATTATTTGATTTAAAATTAAAATAGAATGGAAATGAAAATAAAAAATTCTAAAAATAATTAAAATTAGATAATTTTATTAAATAATCGTAGTAAATGTGTATTAAAAAATTGTAATTGTAAATTGTAACAATTGTTAAAATAAGGTCGTGTTTTTAAAATTGAAGAAATTTTAAAATTTTTTCTCATTAATATAAATATTATCATGTCAGAATAAATGGGTAAAAGAAATTAATATGGTCTCCGATTTTTTATTGAGAAAACATAATGCTACAGTGGATGTTTAAATGATTTATGTGTTTTACATAATTTTAATGAAATATCCATCTCTGGTTTGATTAGCGTGATATCCAAGATTTACAGATGCGTTTGAATCAAATTAAAAGAAAGAAAATTTACCATTTTGCTGTACGTTTTTGACAGAAATTTCGAAAAAAACAGAACTTTTACAAAATTAAAAATTTTTGATAATATTATATTAATTAATAAGTATTTTTTAATTCGTATATATATAATTGAATGTCACCTAGATTGTGTAAATTATTTTTAGAAGTGTAGAAAAAAAAATATCTGATCTTAAATAAAATTTGTTTCAACAGTTTTACATTAAAAACCAATTCAACTTACTACGATTTTCTAGTCTCAAAATTTATATTGAACAGAACTTAATGAATATAAAGGCTATTTAAATCAAATTAAAGTAAGAAAAGAGAATAAATAAATCTGCGAGAGTTTTCCCTGGAGAGAAATTACGCAATTATTTTTTAAGGCTAAAAAATATTATTTTAATAAATAAATATAATCTTTGTTGAAATTTGTTAAAGATATATCTTCGTTTTGCAAATTTAAAGTTCTGTTTTTATTATTTAATATTTAATAACATTGTTTAAATATTTTGTATATCTTCATTTGTTTAAATAACAAGTACTCTATCAGTTTAAACGTAGATAAATTGCCACTAAAAATATCTGCAAATTTTAAGGCAAAGTGCTGTGTTGAAGCCTTTTACCGAAACAAACACTAGACAAATATTAGAAGAATTATCTGCTCTTATTATTTATCAATCACTATTCTTTCAATATTTAAGGGAACCATTGATTGTAACCGGAGATGAAAAATTGATAATCTAAGAAAATACACAACAGAAATCAATGATGAATACATCTTGTATTGATGTAAAGAAACCAAATAGTTTTAACACAATGGGACTAGGCCACTGCAAAATGATACAGAAAACCTTGAAATTTTATTAATGGGATATAACACCTCTGCCTTCACATAGACTAAGAATTAGCTTTCGGTTCTTTATTTTCTCAATATCTATTATATTTCCATCGTGATAAAAAATCTAAGAATGCATTATTATTGAAATTGTTCTGAATCAGTTCTTTAATAAAAAGTTTAGTTGCTGATATAGAAGCGATATGGAAAGTTTGGTCAAATTTTGTTTTATCTAAAGATAGACAATATCTTATTGACTTATTTTTAATATACTCATCGTCAAAAGTCTTAGGTAGGTAAAATTTATTAATCAACAATCAAAATTTTCACAAGAATTTTTAATAACGTGTGACCTTTTTTGAAAGCCCATTCATTGATCCTTTTTGGTATCAATTCAATTGAACACGAACATTCATGATGATTTAGTTCATTCCATTTTTAGGTGTAGCAGGGTTGCTGGTTGGTAGATATATGTTGTGGACACTCACCTGCCCACGATGTCCCACAAATGTTCTGTTGGGTTCAAATCTGGAGATCTCGGCGGCCATGGAAGCTTTACAATACAGTCTGTTTTCAGAGTAATTTTCGAGATAATTGTGATATGTGGCCTTGCAGTATTGTGCATAAACACCAGAACTGGTTTTACACGCAACAAGGAACAGACCTCAACATCTAAAATCTGTTGAACGGTTGCCATCAATAAAAATCAATCTAGATCAAAAACTGATAGCGCTCCATAACATAAGAATTCCCTCACCATAGCGATCATGCTGTGTAAATTATATGAACTCATTACGTTTTTAAAAAAAAATTTCACCTGCCTAAGACTTTTGACGATGAGTATATTTGAAAAAAAGATTTCTAATTTTCTAAAATAAAACAAACTTTCAATTTGAAAACGTTAATATATTCTAAAGAAAGTTTTATTCTTATTTTGAAAAATTATATAGCTATTATGGCAATAATAGCTTAATTTCTTAAAAACAATGAGTTAGGACCATTAAAAGTCAACTTTATAATCATACAATGATTTCCTCTATAAATTAGCAAAATTTCCAAAGTTACACAAAATAAAAGTAGATCATATTTTTAAAACATTTACATATGATTTTAACTATTTTTAAAATTTTATAACTTGTGTCAGAATAAAATAAGTTTCAAAATGATAAATGATATAAATTCAATTCTCATTACAAAAGATAATTTAATTTCTTTTATATTATTAGTGAAAAACATTTTGGAAGACATTGAACAATCAAAGTAAATTCAGAAGATAACTTTTTAATTGTTTTAAATTTATAAAATGTGACTTCAACAATAACCTTTTTGAAAGACACAAAACATAAAAAAAGAATATAAGAAATTATTATGTAATTATTCATAATGAGCTAGACATTTTCGATTACTATCCTCATTTAACAAAGCAATCAATAAATAAAAAATTCCTCATAATAAGTGGACTGCTTTCCCCATATTAATCACTAATTTCAAAATACCTCAAATATAAACATTGCATTACCAATGTAATATTATATTTAGGTTATATTAATTACTATTTTATTAAATCAAACGAGTTTATATTATTTCTATCTTTCACTTAGATATAAAAATTACATCACATCAATTTCTATTCTCTTCATAAAAATACTTTTATTGTCTTTATTAATCTTTATTATTAACGTAATTTCCATAAAATGAAATTAAATTAAAAATTTAATGTAAAACATTTCAAATCACACAATGATTAAATATTAGAAAAGTAATAAATAAATAATTTATTATTATTATTCTTTTAGAATACACATAAAATAAATCAATCAAAATGTATCTTAGGTATTTATTTATTTGATAATGACAACAGAGTTCTCACAGAATTTTGCATTTTTCTTCAACCTCAAAGTTCAAGTTGCAATTTCAAAAATCATATTTTATTAATTTCTGAACATATTTAGTTCAAGATTTGTTCAAAAATTATATTATCTCAAAATTCAACAGACTCTTGGATATAAAAAAATGAATAAGTAAACATTTATAAATATATATAAATATATATTAAACATTATAATAAGATTACACTAGACATAAAAAATCTTTCAAATGAATATTCTCAATTTTATTATTATTATTAATATCAAATAACCTAACACGTAACAATTTATTGTATTAATACATTTATAAATCAAAGCGAACATTAATATAACTTTATTGTAAAAAAACTACTTTCATAAAATATTGATATTAAATCATGTTGAAAATATCTTTTGATAAATTAAAAAAGCAAAATTAAAATATTTTAATTTTACATTTAATAACCTGTTTTAGAATACTGAAGCACATTCTCATTAAATAATTTTAAATTTTACATCACTTTGAAATCAATAATAAATTAATATTAAAAAAATAGATATAATAATATTAATATTATTTATGCTTACTATTCTGATAATACAGAATTAAAAATTACTAAAATAAAATATCATACCTGACCAATAAATGTTGCAATCCATATAATGATAAATATGATATTGCGATGCAACCCAACGAAAACATTTCTCTGTCCATGTATTTTACGAGAATTAATCTCATTAAATAGGGTCATAATAACAAAAGTATTAAAGACTGCAGTAAAATGTTCCGATGGTTTTGTATCTCCTTTTTCAGTCAGTCCACGTGCACTTTCCACGTCAAGCAGTATTTCCCCTAAATTCGAAAAAATTCTATTTTAAGTTGATTATAAAATTAATTTCTTAACAAAACAAACTTCGTTAAATATTACAATAATTTAATTTTCTTTACAACTATCCTTTTAATATATATATTCTTTTAAATTTATTCAATTAAACTAAATAATTCAGCGTATTTTTACTCATAACAAGATAACAGTCTTTTATAATTAATGTGTAATTCTTTCACGAAAACACTGTATCAAAATTTGCTTTATGTAATGGTTCTTTAAAATCATTTAAAGGAAATTATTGACTAATCGATTTTTTAGTTTTAAGAGACGTAATATATAACAGAATAGGAAATTAACAATTGTGAAAAAATAATGAATCGATAATTAAAATTTACAGTATTTTGAGTGAGACTATAGATGCCTTTTTTTACCAGACTAACTTAGATTATGCAAACTAGTCAAATAATTAATCTAATATTGAAATAGAATGAAATGAAAATACAATTTTTCTGTTTATATAACATTTGTAAGTAGTATAAATATAAAATTTTCAAGCAGAAATTATCGTTTGATCATTTTCTATGATTTTAGATGTTGTCTTACACCGAAACAATGTCTATATAAACTATATTTTTTATCAGATTCGAGCAAGATTAAACTGCGTTTATAAATGGTTCTCATAATTTAAAAGACGCACAAATCTGATGAACGAATTTTGTGATGGTGGTCATTCAAAATTCGTTATACTCACTAATAATGATGATGGGTGTGAAATGATTGAGTGAGATCAACATTTCACATAAAACGAAATTTAGACATCTGTTGGTTGAGAGAGCAATAGAAAGCATTTACAACATCATCTAAAGATATGGAAGCTTTGGAGTTGTTATATTCCATAAGATTTGAAATTTGAAAAAGAATGAATTAAATGGTGCCAAAATGTTCCAGATATTTGCATACAATATTTTTTTTACCATAGGTGATTTTCAAAATTAGAGAAAATAATCGAAATTGACAAATTATTCATAAACATATGAACGGTTTCTTTCAGAAAATTAATTTCGCTAAGACTAATAATGTGGAAGTCGTGTGTTTACCGGACTTCTCATCTCGTGAATTCTTTTTGTTACTAATAATCAAAAAGAAATAAAATAGTGAGTGCTCTTCGTCGCTTCTGTCGGTATATAGAATACCAATTTACAATATGAAAAATACCTCGAAAATTGGTTTGATTTTATGCAAAAATATGTGGAATTTAGAAGTGATTATTTAAAAAAAACAATGTAGTTTTGGTTTGATTTGTATTTTTCAAGTAATAGATTTCAAACTTTCCCAATAGTCTACCTACTATTTAGTAATAACCATTATATGAAATGTTATATAAATAAGGTATAATGTAAATTGGAAAGTAGATAATGCAAAATTTTAACGTCTCACAGTCAAAAACTTTGGTTGATAGAAAGTTATTTCGATTTTTAAAAATTCAATTCAATTAAATTTTTTAAACTCATTTTTGTTTCAATAAGTTTATCATAATTACAAAAATATCACTAATTCAATCACTTAGTAAATGATCTTCAAATTTTTTGATCATATAGAAAATATTACCATTCTCTTTATTTTCGTAAAGAATAAAAATACGGTCTAAACACACAAGAAGGATGCAGAGTTTATTTAGAAAATTCCATAATTCACAATTTGGTTAAATATAATTTTCAAACTTAATTGATATGATTCGTTGCACAGGACGATCAAAAACTGACTGGAAAGTAATGCCATTTTTCATATAAAATAAAATAATAATAAATTTTTATTTTTAGTCAAAGACATAATCACCCCTCTTGTCAATAACCTTTTGCACTCTGTATGAAAATTTTCAAACCCGGATCGAAAAATATCAATTGGTTTTAGAGCGAAATTTTTTGACAGGGTATTTTGAATATCTTCCAATTTTTTATTTCAATATTTTCCTCACATAGAAAATGTTATAACGAAATGAACTAAATGGAAATCTGATAGTGCGATGTCAGTTGTGTTGTCGTGTTGCAGAATAACTCCTTTCTGTTGACAATGGCTGGACATTTTTGAGTAAAGATTGATTTACTCTATCCAATTATTCGCAGTAAAGGTCTGCATTCACAGTTTGTCCGTGTTCCAGAGTTCAAAGTGAACAATTCTACAAATACTCTGTTAAACGAACAAAAGCGCCTTTTGGATGTAAATCTGGTTTAGCAGTATATAGGGCAGATTCATTCGAGGAAACCAACCTTTATCTTTTAGAATTTTCATACAAGATCCATTTTTCGTCTGCTGAGATAAAACAATCATAAAACGTTCCTTTTATTAATTCAATAACTGACATGTATTCATTCGATTATCTTTATTACCTTCGGACAGTTTATGAGGTAACCAAACATTTGCTTTGATTACTTTGCCAATCTGACGTAAATGTTCTTGGATGGTCGACCAAGGTTGATTAAGTTTGTTTGATATTTTCTCGATAGTCTGACACTTATTTGCCTCATCCTTGGCCCTTAAGATGTCATTATCCAAATGTGTTTATCTGCCTGATCGATACGAGTCCGAAAGATCCAAATTATCGGATTTAAACTTTGAAAAATAATTTTGATATTTGCCAACATCCAATAATTTATTTTAATTTACAAATGTCTTTCGTTACACTTGTTGCCCACTGCAATTATTAATTTCAAATACCATACAATGCCAGATAAGCACCTCTATTGGTATTTTAATGTTCATTAAAAGTAAAACTACAAATAAATTTTTTTCTTTAATATTTTACAAAGAAAAAAATTACTCTAATTTCAAAATGTATTTAGATTGATTTTAAAATTAGCAATCAAATGATAAATATTAATGAAGTATTTAAACAAGATAAAATGACAATACTTTCCAGTCCACCTAATATATTGACTTTAATTCAAAAAAATATA
This sequence comes from Bipalium vagum, assembly GCA_037834085.1. Classification (NCBI taxonomy): domain Eukaryota; kingdom Metazoa; phylum Platyhelminthes; order Tricladida; family Geoplanidae; genus Bipalium; species Bipalium vagum. Next base: position 4,702 of record JBBMKC010216347.1, on the reverse strand, counting down.
ATTTATTAATAGCTTCTGTCTAGAAATAAGACCTTTAACTTGGTCGTTAACTAGAAGATTTGAATGATAGGATGGCTAATACCGAGCTTTGAAATAGTTAATTGAAAAAGAGTGGTATTTCACTATGATAACGCTACACCCAATGCAGCATTTCAGGAAAAAAAACCTATAAGAAATTTCAAATTTTGGATAATTGTTTTGGTCAGTGTTAAACTCAATCTACTAATAAATAAAAAATGTTACTTAGAAAAATTATCCTTTTACATACCGTGCCAAATTAGATAGAATGTTACAACAAGCTGATAAAATGACTGTCCCAAAATACTTTTCACCATTCTACGACTTATTATTGATTTTGTTCTTCCATAAGGAGCACGATTCAATAATTCTTCAGTTGGTGATTCTGTAGCTAAAGCTAAAGAAGCCAAGGTATCCATAATAAGATTTACCCAAAGCATTTGTACTGCCTTAAGAGGGCTATCCTAATGATTTAAAATCAATTAAAAATAATAATTGTTTTAAAAGAAATTTCAAATTTGGTTAAGAAATGTTATAATAATTGACATGTTAGACCTTTGGAATTAAAAATGATCTTTCACTTCTTGAAGTTTTATATTATATACAATTAGGATAACCTAAATGTTAATATATTTATGATAATAAAATTGAATTATTATTATTATTAGAAAATAATTTTGTTTAATATTTAAAAAACAGCATAAAAACGGCTTTGAATCTTGACCAGTAATTTATTTTCCAAATAAAAATTATAATTAATAAATGTGATAATTAATTTTTGATAATAAAATTAATAAAACATCTCCGTAAGAAATAAAATTCATTTTTTATTTTTTTCACGTTTAAAATATTCCGCTGGGTTAATGAATTTATATCAAACAATGATAAACGGGTTTCTTAAATTATTATAAATTTTTTCACAATATTTAATTAACAACAAAATATTTCCCTTTTAATTCAGTTACTCACGTTCAGTTCTTTTTATTTCGGTTGTCGTTATAATGATAATTACAGAGATCAAATGCAGAAGAAGGTAGACAATATTTTTATGATATTTTGAGGTTTTATAAAGGATTTATTGAGAACAAATTGATTTACTGATAACCCCATAAATAATTCAAATGGTTTAAACCTAAATGCAATTTAAATGAAATATTTTAAATTACTAATATTTTTTTAGAATATTAATAAAGGGAGGATGTTTTTATGATAATCGCTTTATAAAAATAAAAATTACAGATATTTGAACAATTCAATTATTTATTGTTCTGAAAATTCTGAAAATTTTTTTAAGTAGTATTTGATCTTTATTATTTACAGTTTTTTAGAATGTGAAATATGAAATTTAATAAAATCTTACAATACAGAGCATTTATCTCTCTTAATTTGTTTGAGTGCCTTAAAAATCAAATTTGACTGAATTCAAAAATTCAAAAAATTCCTAGCACAATATATGTATCATATAGATTATAATATATGTTACTCAGGTTTATTTTCATGCTATTTTAATTTAAAGCATCAGTGATAATTATAAATTATTAATTCATTATAAGAATCTAAATAACTAGTTTGATTTATTCATAGTAGTTATTTATGATAATAAATTATATTTTATGTGATAAATTTAAAATACATAACAAGAAATTGCAATATTATTGTTATTGTTATTATTATTATTGTTGTTATTATTATTATTATTATTATTATTATTATTATTATTATTATTATTATTGTTATTATTATTATTATTTATTATTATTGTAAATCTAAATATGTGACACCACAGAGAAGAAAATGATATGCAGTGCATAAAAAAATTCCATAACTGAAGGTCATTTTCAAACTAGATTTTGAATTGCAAAATCATTGACTTTATACATTTCCCATAAAAATCTGTTACGCCTCTATAAGAAATGTAAATTTAAAAGTAAATGAATGTTCAAACTCGAAATTTAGTAAATAAGTATTTAATTTTTTAATTATAGAAATTCTGATATTAAAGGAAAAATAACTTTCATGAATCTGAAAAATGTCATGCTATTAAAAAATCTCTTTCATAAAAGAAAAACTGATCAGGTATAATTTCAATTGAATTACAAAAAAAGATTACGATAAATATTGGCCCATCAAATTAAAAAAAATCAAAATAAATATTTAATGCAAAACATAACATTTAATTATTATATATTTTTATTAATTCAAATTATAAAAGAACACTAATAAAAAGTCACTTAACTGATTAGACTATAAAAAGGACATAAATATAACAGGATATTAATATAAAACCAGATATAGAAAATAGTTTTAAAAATAATTTTTAATAATAAAACCATGTTTTAAACTGATAAATTAAGATTTATTAAATACTAATAATAATTTTTAATATCAATCGGTTTTTAATCAGAACAAGTCATTTTTGAATACCTTTATTCTGTGATAAAACAAATAATATTTAAACAAATTTTCTCAGATCTGAAAAATCCTTTTTTTTAATTTTAAATATTTTAAAATAATTAGAATAAATAATTAAAAAATTCCCCAGGTCTGATTAACCTACTCATAATAATAATAATTTTTATATAATCTTGACAATGTTGGCTTTTCAAGATTAGATAAAGTTGCAATTAGAACCTGATTTTAATATTTGTTGACTAAAAAAGGAATCGACGTTCTCTGCTTAGATAATTGGCCAATATAAAAAAGAGGAAATTGACCAGACCGTGAAATTTTTGTAATGTTATTATTGACAATTTTATTGTTGCAGCTAATATTGCCAGATGATTTTTTTACTATTATACCTTGACACAGTAACTTGCGCTCGTGTTTATGTAGTTCCTCACTTTTACAAAATGTTGTGTTTGTTTTCTCTCAAACCTTATCTGTCCGATGATCGCGAGACTATTTGTGATTGATGACCAGAACTGGTGTTTTTGTATTTAAAAAAAAATTTTATTTTATTTTTGTCTTGAATTTTGAAAATTGTTTAGCTTTTATAGAGCTGATAAAAAAATTAAGTACCAATTGTTATCTATTATTTTAACTTAATTTTTTATTAATATTTTCCTTAATAATATAAGTTAATATTTTTATTTTTTTGAAACTTTTATAAATTTTGCTCAATACTTTTTAAATTTAACTACTTATTAACTATTTAATTAATTTTAAATAAGATTTTATGGAAAGTTATTTATTGATTTTTTTAACATTAATAATAGTATTATCTAAATTTTGGAAGTTTATTTTACAATAAAATACAGAATTCACTTAAAATATTGATCATAAATATGTCAACTATAAAATGGTTTTATTACAGATAAAAATAAAACTTTTATTACATACATAAGTATAAAATGTTTTGACAAATATGCAAAGAGATGTTTTTAGGTTCACGCAATAAATTAATGTCAAGTTCATGAATTGTTTAATTTCTTTCCTTGAGTGGAAGGGTTCATTGGTTTGTCTTCTTTTTTGATTGACTTCTAGAGCTTAGTTTTCAGAATATTATTAGAGCTTATTTGGCTTGATAATTAATATATTATTGTATACTCATAAACACTAAAGCTTTTTTTTATTATTTTGATTCAATTTATGTCGACAACGTTAATAACGTAAGATAAAGGGTCACTAAGCATGACGAACTATAGGTTATATAATTAATAGGATATAAAAGTAACAGTATTACTTCAAAACTCACTAATAAAGAATTATATTATTTACTGTGCTTATTTGATAATCATTCACGTTTACTTTTTTTATTTAAAAAGAAAAATACCTTTACTTAAATTTACAAAATAATTGACTAAAATAATATTATTTAATAATTTTTGCTCTTTTAAAGCTCCTCGTTAATGGCATTGACCTATACAATATGAATTTTATTGTATTCATATTGATTAAATCTAGGTTATTTCAATACTCAGTTAAATACATGTCATTTTGTTATCTTCTGACTGATATTTTGTTTAAGAACTTTTATTGAATCGCCGTAGTATATTTTATTAGGATAATTGTTTTTTTTAAAATTTTTCTCCGACTTTTATATTGTTAATAATAAAATTTGATAACAATTGTTACTGATTATACTAATATTATTTATCTTTTTGTTTTTTCTTTTAGTAACAAAAATTACTAGTTTTAATTTTTGAAAAATTTTGTTACTATATTTAGTGAGCACTAATCTTTTGTGATTCATTTTAATTATTAAATTTTTAATTTGTGTTAATTAATTATTAATATAAAATTATTATTTTTGTTACTATTTTAAAACCTTATGAAGGGTTTTTTTTATTATTTATTATAAGAAATTATTTATATTATTACAGCTTAGAGTTTGGAAGCTGATAACTTTACATAAACATAAAGTCAAAATTTTTCGATCAAATAACTGATTTTTATTCGAATTATAACACTTTTAAAATATACTACAAATTACTAAAAATATAAAGATTTTTGACCATACTAAATCAAATCACTAAAATGTTTTATGCAAAGGTCTTATATAATGGATTAAAATAGTCAGTCTCCGGTTAGATCCCAAAATTTATTTATTGCGTTGTTTTTTTTATTTTTCTTTTATTGATTTTGAAATTGGCTGTAGGCTTGGAGTCTTTACATAATAATAATAATAATAATAATAATAATAATAATAATAATAATAATAATAATAATAATAATAATAATAATA
>JBBMKC010216336.1:0-12582 GCA_037834085.1 Bipalium vagum | reverse complement strand
GGATTAACCGATTTCGGAATAACCGGTATAAAACCACGTAATTTTTCACCTAGGCGCCATTGCCAAAATTATTTTTCCTAATAACCGATTTTTTGTAATATCCGGATTCGTAATAACCGGACTAAACTGTAATTATTAAAAATCAATAGTTTTAACTATAGCTACCATGTCAAATTTGAATTTATCCAAAATATTTAAAAAGCTTTTCGATTGCGGACCATGAATTATTGGATTATTGAATCAAATTTCACAGGAAATTTAAAAAATCAATTTATAATGTTTCTGGATTAGTGAGGGTTCACTGAAATTTATTACACTATGAACTAAGTCTAAGTCGAATTTTATTGACTCATTTGCTAATCTGAAGTGATTTCTCATTGGTTAACATTGCAGGACATGGGAAAGCAAATTTTGAAGGTTATGTGATTATAAAAATTAAAAAATTTTTTATTAATAGTTTATCAACAGAAAAAAAAGAATAACCTGACATTATCATAGAAAAAATTTGTATATCCCTTGACATTAGTTATTTTTCAAAGAAAAAATATAGTTTTCATTGTTTAACCTATTATTTTTAGACCCCTATCCGCCTGAAAAAATAATGGAAGGTAATTATACTGCCACAATAGAATAATAAACATGTCTTCCTTTTCACCAGAAGCCAGAATAATTAATGAGAATATAAAAAAGAAAATTAATTCTAATTGCAATTTCGGGTCTGCAAACAGCCGCGCCTCGTTTGCTCGACCAGGTCCAGTAGTTTCCAAAAAGTACGGTCAGCTGTCCATAAATCAAGACTCCACCAGCGAGGATGTTCAGAAGTGGTTGACTTACAAAAAGTTTTCTCCAAGGTACATCTTTTCGTTATTTTGGTAGAAGATTATTGATTATGTTTTGCCAGTGATATTGAAAAATTCAAAGTCTTCAATGGCCAGACCTTGTTTCTTCTTACTCGGGATGAAATGAACCGCCTTGTTTCTTCGGAAGTTGCCGCCAGACTGGATAGTCTGGTTCGAGTACAGAAAAGTCTGTCAGGAGTGAGCAATTTCCAATGGCATTATATCATATTAAATTGATTTTCTGAAGTTCGGAACATTAAGTCGAAGAGAGTTGGATGAAATATTGGTGAAGAGGAAGGAGAAGATAGATTTCCAAGAGACTTTTTAAATTTCAGGTAAGACAATAACTTAAAATATTAAATATACACCGACCTGCAAAAGTTCTTGGACACTTTATTTACGCAATAATGGATGCTACATGTCCAGATAAGAATGTATGCTGGGAATATGTAATATCACAGTTACGTTACAGACGGTACAGGTTTTGAAGGTTGTCATTTGTAGGGCCTGGTTGTGTTCACTTAAAATAAGTTCTCGTAAACCATATCACAAAAAGTAGGGTACATACCGATTTTTAAAGGAAATGCTGCCTAAAGTTAATCCTGGTCATGAAAAAAGGGTGATTACAAATTCTTTTCGCTCTGATGGGCTTTTTCTCGGAGAGATTTCAAAGAAAATAAATATTCCAAGAACAACAGGAGCCTATGCAATTCAGCGATACAGTGATACTGGATATAATTCAGACAGGCCACGCAGTGAAAGATTTCATGTAACAATAAATCAAGAAGACCAATCAATTATATTGGTTTCTAAGCGAAACAGACGCCTAGCGGTTTCAGAAATCACTACAGATTTCAATTTTGATCATGACAGAGGAATTTGAGTAGACACTGTTAAACGAAGGCCTAAATTAGTTGGTCTGTTTGGTAGAATTTTTGTTTGGAAACGACTCTTTCGGTCCTAAAACAGGACGAAACGACTTCACTGGGATCAAACATACGAATTGAATCACAGAAAACTTCAAAAATATTTTATGGATAAATGAGTCCAAGTTTTCACAACGAGAATATGATGCTGAATTCTATAGCTCCAACGGTTAAACACTGATTAGGTGCGGTAATGGTTTAGGGTGGATTTTCATTCAAAGGAATCAGCTCTTTTTATAGGATCTAAGGTATTCTTTGAACACAAGCAATATCACAGTATACTGGTTCACAACACAGTTTCTGCACGAAAGATACTTATTGGACATGGATTTGTTCTGCACAAAATGATGATCCTAAACATACTGCTAATCCTTGTCAGAGTCATCTGACCGAAAAACAGAACTATCACAATCATGGATTATCCTCCACAGTCTCCTGATTTTAATCCGACACAGTTACTCTGGGATGAATTGGATAGTCTGATCAGAAACAAATTTCCGTTTTCTCAGGAAATCTTTGGAGCATATTGGAATATGAATGGAATAGCTTAGAATCATCCAAAATCTTATAAATGAAATGCCCAGGGTCGTTAAAGTCCTAAGAAAGCAAAGGAGGCGATGAAAAATAAATTTGATGATTTTATTTTGAAATCTTCGTAATAATCTTTCGATGTTATTTTTTGGTATCTATTGATTTAATAAACATTGAATGTTTCAATATCCATTTTTCCATATTTTATTAGGTGTAGGCATAAGTCCATTTTTAAAAAAAGAATTTGAATATTATTTGTTGCACAGAGGGACATTACACTGGAGAGAAGAGTTGAGATCAAAGCGTTACATCTAGCAAGAGTTTCTGGAAATGATATTTCCTGGAGACTGTCAATTTCCAAGGTTTCAGTGACAAGGTCCAACTTTCTGACATGCAAACTTCTTTTAATTTTGCATTGTCATTTTCGTCTCTAATAAAAATTAACTGAAAAATCCCTTTCTCTTCTGTGAGCGAAACAGGAATTCACAAACCATTTCTTTTCATTCAATATCTGTTTAAATTTTAAAAAACACGTATTTCTAAGACGAACCAGCTTTTTTCGGCTGCAGTTTGTTTGGTAATATTAAAATGCAGCCTGACTCGCGACAAATATTTATTTGGGGACCTGTAAACAATGTTAATCGATTCTTTAAGTGCTTGAAAAATAAATTTATTTTGTCAACAACATCAACAGTTTCTGCATTATTATTTAAACCACTACGATTTAATCAATGAACATTTTAACCAATAATATTAGATTGTCAAGGTCAAAATACGCATGTTCAACATAATGGTGAATTGGGATCCATTTACCACGTCCATTTATTTTACCAACTGAATTTAATTGATTTGTTATGGCAACATGGTTGCACTTAAACATTTTAGTAAATTCTCCACCAAGCTGTTGATGACCTGTGTCAAAAATATTTTTAAAATTCATCATTATCTACCGTCTCAAGACGTCGCTCATGCTTCTCATCTTTCATATCTACATTGCCATGTTTAAATCCTGCATCGATCATTATTGATGACAATATCGCCAAACACATCGCAATTGATTCTGCAGAAATATTCCCGTGTTTTAAATTATCTAAATTACAAATATGAATTTTGTGTTTTCGGGCATCCATATTTGTAGGCTTTTTTCCAACTAAAAAAAAACCAATGAAATGAAAGATAATATTATTGATTATTATAAATGAGAGAAATAAATATTAGTAAATTTCAAATGCGCGGTTTTTGGTTGTTTATGCAATAATATATAAATGTTATTCATTAAAACACATTTTTCTTCAAAAGAAAGTTTAAAAAGTAGTTACCCTTATTTTATTTATTTATATATTATTATTATTGTAATATTATTACTATTACTTTGTTTATTATTCTTTCAGAATCGACACGAATGGATTTGTTCGACGGACCGAAGACTGCTAAATTATATATTATTCTAATGATTCTTACGTTCATTGCTTTTATAATCAATTTCACATTCCATTATCTGTTCTGTTCTTTGTATTAAATGTCTTATTTGAATATATTTTTAACGACATTATTGAAACAAATATTGGCGTTGTTATGCAACAGCGCTTTCATAATTATAATTTTTGGTCATCACAACCCTTTGGTCACTGTTCCATAGCCTTCGGCCATTTTCGGCCTACATTAATTTACAATGCATAAAAAGATAACAAGAACAAAATATGTGTCCTCTTCCGTTTGACGACATTATTTTTATACAAAAAATATAATTCTTTATTCCTGTGATCATTTCATAATTTGATCGCTTTCTAAGGCTTTATGGATTACTTATACATGGTGGTGGTGGTGGAGGGAGCTCAGAAAAATATTTTATCATAATTAAATATTTTCACTTTACTTTATCAAAAGAAAGAGAATTGCAGAAATTTAGTGAAAATGGTGAATTGTTTTAGTAAGTCGATGTAATCAAATTTAATTGCGGTAAATTCAAATGTTAACCATGTTCTCCATCGAAGAAAGATTTCAATTGTTTTACTGATTGCCGATATTGAATCAGTCAAATTAATCAGACGGCGTTTAGAGCAATTGGAATATACAGAAAACATACTGCGAGCACAAGAAGAGTGATATTTGGTAATCTGGAAGACCATCTAGTAAGACTGAAGAAATATGCGAAATAATTCAGATTTATTAAAAAGCACCGGATATATCAGAAGTTATAGGTAAAAAGAAGAAATCCTAAAGATATACAAGACTTGAAACATATTATTAACATGGTGTCTTTTAGGTTTGAGGTGTACATCTTTATGTTTTCTTCTTTTTATCTATGTCTTATGATGTAATAATTCTATCCAATTATCCTTTCCTATCCGGGTTTGTTCCCGTCGCAACAGATCTTAGGACTCCGTGGTACACGGCTCGCAACGTGCATGAACGGGCCAGTACTTGCCCCGCCACGTTAGGGTCCCGCGGTAGTAGGTCTACAGGAATCCTCCCGGAAACCTCGCATCGAATGAAGTACAATGGAGATCTTATATGTTGCCTGTGGGGCGTAAAAATAACCCGAGCGAGCCATCCACTCCAAAACATTTTTTTGAACACAATTCAAGTAACTGTCATAGAGCTATGTCATCCATGATTTCTTTATTTCTTAATTATTATAAGTATTCAAGCCAATAAAATAACAAGGTTCTTGGGTGTGAATGAATGATATATTTTCAATCGGAATGTTATTTCTTAAATAAGTCTGAGTTAAAATTCTGCTTTTTTAAAAAAATCTTCCTTATCCTGGATACTCACGAGCATTCAAATTATTTTTGAGTGATAAAAATAAATAGAAACCGATAGTATCAAATCAGGATAATACGGTGGATGTTGTAAGACTTCCCATCTGAGCTTCTGTGACTGTTCTCCAGTCTATCTAGTGTTATGCGGTATTGTGCTGTTGTGTTGTAAAAGCACCGTTTCTATTACTTAGAACAGACTATATATTTTGACTTAGTTGTCTAATTGTCGAGCATAGAGCTCGGAATTAATAATATAATACTAATTTATCCCTTTGTAACTCATTTCTCATGACCTTCATCAACTGATCAAAAAATGAGTCTGTTTGAAATCTGGAAATTCGTGTAACAAAAGTGGTAATTTTATAAATTCTTTTCTCATCTGTCAGTTTGGGCGGAACTCGTACACTAAGGTTGCAGTATCTTCTTGTCTCTCAAATGATTCCAAATAGTCTTGAAGAAACCTAATATGTGGCTCAAACTATAACCGATTAATGTGGGTGTCGTCATCCACCACACTTGATTTTATCTTATCCTCTATATCGAAATTTTCTTTCCGAAATTTCTTATACCCATTCTAACATTGACAGACAGTAATTTCACTTGGAGTTATGGTGCAGATATTATTTGTTGAGAATGTTAGGGTCACACCGTTTTTAAAATAGTGGAACATGCAACACACGAATATGCTCCTTATTAAAAGCCTTGATATTAAACTACCATTTTAAAATTTATTCAAATTAGTATTATCAATAATTAAAGATTCAAAACTGTTCTAACCAATTATTGTTTTTAGATATTCGCTCAATAATATATATTATCTAAACAACTTCACAAAATGATATATAAAGAGAGAAATTGTCAATTCCCTAGCTTAATATGTAAACGGACAAAAAGGTTTTTAGAAGAGACAATATTGGTTGAGAAATAAAGACGTTTAAAATAACTAAATTAAGTTATGCTCATTAAGTCACATATTATTAATTAAATAATTATTTTAATATCAATTTAATCAATCTTTGAGCCTTCATTTTTCCGTAGGAGAGAGGATGTGCGAAATGATATTAATATTGCCGACCTCTGAAATTAATTTTCCCTTTAAGTCTTGCATTAAGAGTGATTTCCAGTTTCCGAATAAATAGGCTGGCACCCTCAAAACTAAAAGCAGAACCCATATTTAGAACTTTGTTATCAGTATTTTTTCTTTTTAATACTTTAATCAAATATGATTCAAAAGTAATTATATAAGAAAATATAACTAAAAATATTTAAATAAATAATAATAAAAAAAATAATAATAATAAATAATAATAAAAAAAAAATAATAATAAATAATAATAAAAAAAAATAATAATAAATAATAATAATAATAAGAAAAAGAAAATTAATAATAAGAAAAAATTATTAATCAGTAATTAGGTTAATTAATTTACCCAATAAAGTTGAAAAAACTTTTAGGTCGAATATGACTTGATATTATTACAATAAGCAAGTGGGTTAGTTTCCAGTTTTAGGAGCGAAGGATGGATTAATTAAGAATTTTTATAAAGCAAATGCATGTCATGGGGAGCTGACTCCAACAGTTTAGTTTTCTGTAGATATTTAATTCCACCAGTTTCTCGAAATCTTTATTCCAGAAATTGCAAGATCTACTTAGAGAGAAATTGGTCAATCACTCTCTTCTTATTGTAATGTTTTTTATTTGGTTAGAATGAAAAGAAATCTGTTGACCCAAGGTCTGAAAACACAGACGGCTTTAAAAAACCTCCCTATCAAACTGCTGGAAGGTGATTTTGACGATATTTGCTTTGTGAAATTTCGCGTTATCGTAAAGAGTGCCGTCTCTTCCGAATTATTTCTTTAGGTTTTTGTCTTCTTTATTGCATGATTGGTAATTAACCCATAGATAATTAAGAAGTACCAATTCATCCCTTGCTTACATCAACTAAATTCGATAACATTTTTGTCTGTTCATTCCATAAAACGTTTATGTAAGTGGTCAATTAAAATTATGTTAACATTCAGTCTCCGGGAAACAAAAATACAGACAGGTTATTTATATTTGAAGATAATACCTGCGTTGATTTGTGAATTAATAATTCCAGGCAAATAACATAAGTATAAACAATTAGACTCGGGAGAGTAATCTGACATTTGACAGAAGGACGTGAAGATGAAAATAAAGAATGTTCAGAAATCCCCGAAAGCCTTGAAGCTCATCAGAATATGATCCAGGAATTTTACTACTCATTGAGGATTTTGACAGGTGTTTTCAATGTCTTTGAACCAATCAGTCAATTTGAAATGGATGGAGGCGGGTATACCATAGTGAGATGTTTTTAAAGTTCTCTAACCTTCTAACATTGTGGTTGCTGCCGCATTATCCCGATGTACTCTGACTTTACTTTTGTGTATTCTGGAGAGATCTCTGCCTCTGATACGCTTATGAAAGCAGCCATCAAGTACTCAGCAGGATTAAGATAGTCCAAAACAGAGTATAAGGAGATTATTATGATTATCGATAAGTTTTACCATACGTTTTTCTAAATACTGCGCATAACTATATATACAACATTTTCAAAGTTTGTACCAAACAATTTTTTAGTGTTGATAAGCTTGAGTTCTATTAATTATTAAATAGTGTCAATGTATGAAGATTCACAATAAAAATTAAATTTAAAAAGTTATTATAGTCAAATTTGAAAGAGAAAAGAGATAGATGAAGAAAAAAATGGAAATATGGATTCCATTGAAACTGAGGTGAAGTGAGCATAAAGAAGACAGTCAAGTTTTGAATATTAAGATTTAAAAGATGAATTTAAATATTAAGCAAACCTGATATCGATGACGTTTACGAATTAAAACAAATGAATTCAGAAGAAATCAAATTTAAAAGTTACAAAGGTTGAAAATTGATTTAACTGTTACATTTACAATTTTTTTATGATGAAACAGGTATGGAAATGTCACTCCATTGAAATGCTTAAATAATGTTAAAAATATATATATAAAAAATTTAAGTTAATTAATAAATAAAAAAATAAAGCAAAAATAAAAATTATTGATTTAATTATTGATTTAATTAAAATACAAGTTCGATTCAAAAAGATAATATTTATCGAATTTTGTATGATTTAAAAAATATGCTGCTGAATACTGCCATGATAATTTAAACGGTATATACTTGCTGGAAAATACGCTCATGCAGTCGGTCAAGCCACCAAATGAAAATATATTAAGATATTTCTTGAAATAAATGTTTGACATACCAATTTTGCTTTTAATTTTATTATTCTTTACATTTTCTCAGAAAAATGACCACCTCCCCAAATGTGACCAGTACTTTAAAAAGTGATCCTTTATTTGAGAGGTCCCACTATTGCTTAATCTTCAATTTTACATCATTTTGATTGTTGCTTAATCAATTATCCACTATTAATCAGAAAGAGTGCATTAGAATTTTTGTTCAATATTTTTATATTTACTGAAAATTTTTTTTACCGGGAACATTTCTCGAGGTTCTAACTTTAGGATAGAACTGACAGTGTTCTCGGTAGATAACCACTAACCACATTATCCGTTTTTTGGTTGTACAGGTTACAAAGATTTCTTCAAGAGGAAGCTTAAGATTAGATTTTTTATGTCAGAATATGCAAAGTTGTTATTATTTAATATATTTTAATTTTTTGCTATTAAAACGTTTCTTAAAAAAAATTACTTTATTATTTTTATTTTAGTTCTTAAGGATCGCGAAAATTTTTACACTCGTAAAGTGGGTTGCTAAGCGAAAAGTGTGTTTCGTGTTTCAAATAGGAAAAAGACCCAAAATTTTCATTTATCCTTTTATTAACACGTACTGCTTAACGTAGGACTGGACTTTCCGACTTTGTAATCTTTATTTGTTAAAATTTAATATTTTTCTGCCAAAGCTTTAATACACAAATTTAGGCAACGATAAAAATCATTCATAATATTTTGACATTTCTGGTGATATTATTCAGACTACTACATGCCTCTATTTGAATAATATATATCTTTCAAGTCTTGGATATATTTTGGTTTACTCCTTTATGCTTGGGTCTTCAGATGTCCCCGATGCTTCGTCATGAATCTAACTTATTTTGTATATTTTTTATCTTTACGAGCTCCAAAGATCACAAACAAACCCAGTCTCTTTAAATTCTGCAAAAATGTTCCTTATTGTCATCGCTATGGGTTTTTTCAAATTTAAAATTCTCTAAATGTCGTCTGACTAATGTGACTGATTCCAGCCATGAGTAAAATAAATCGATCTCTTTCTACAATGAAGAGCATTATTAGGATTTGAATTTACTGCAATTAAATTCGATCACATCGACTTATTAATCAATTACCACTTATATTAATTTTCAGAAATTCTTTTTCTTCGGAAACTGTCAACAGAATATATTTAATTTTCAGCAAAATATTTTGCTACGCTCAAAATCTGTGATTTTCTTTATAGATGCCCTCTAAATAACGGAAATAAAATTCAAATCGATATAATATTCAATATTTACCAATTGATGCATTTAAACAACGCTACAATATTTAAGCAATTTATAAAATATAGCTTATCTTTATTCATTTTCTTTGACAAACAATTCTCAAAATAATTACATTTTCACTCTGATAACTCTTGCTAAAATCTCATTCCTTGTCGTCGTCTCAGGAAAAATAATGAAATAATTGTCCCGAATTAATTTATGATGCAAGGAAAAGAATTCAAGATGTAATAAAAATATTTCTAATTCAACCAGCTTTAATTGCCTTCAAGTCAATAATTATTACATTTTCTGCGTAGTGCAGCATTGAGGAATTAATATATGAGGGTGGCATTGTATTTCTTGAGGATTTCCCCTTCGTTTTGCAGGCTAAGCCATTTGTAATTCGATACGGTGGGATCTTCGGTATCGATTTTCTGTCTCGTTCTGATGTTATATTTATAATATTGTCTATAATTTAATTATAATAAATAATTACCAATACATTATTATTATTCATTCATTGGTTATATTATGATGCATTTCATTTGCGGTTTTGGAGATTTGAACATTACCGTGGTTTGGTCATCAAAGGGTATGTTATCATTGATATCCTTTACCTTTCTTTTATCACGCACTAGATGTGATGGAAAATAATATTAAGCGATATTATGAAGGCGCAAGAATCAAATTTTGATGACGAATAAAAATTTTTACTCCCTACAAATTGTGTATAAGGAGATAAAAAATATTTCCTCTTTTAGGTGAAAATAAAAAAATAATTTTGTAAAAAAATAGATTTATTAAATGATATATTCAATCTTGGCACAACTTTTAGCACACCTAACCTACCTAAAGGTTTATATGACCCTAGTCTCTCCTAAACTTATAAAGGAAAACAAGTACGTAAAACTTTCGACATTAATAATAACTTATTTTATTAATAATTGAGGGTGCGATCCTTTAAATAGAGCAAAATAATGCACACTCTAACACTTAAACCATTATGTCAGTATAATCTTGGACTGGTAAAATAAAATTAAGAAAAATATTTTATCTTGATAATTTTATGTATCGGAAATAATGAGTTTCCGATAGTACTTTGATAGAGTAATTTGCAAAAAGATTTAACGTTTGTAATTGGAAAGTTAAGCTATTAATGACCTGATGTTCTTTCTTAGAATTAATAAAAATTCTATAATTTTCCTGATAAATTTCATTGATTAAATAGTCATTGAAGTTAAGGTTACATGCTACTGATTAAAAATAAGTAGTTTTTCTTAAAGTAATATTTTCTATTTCGTTTTATTACCTTTTATTGATTCATTTAAATTACCGTTTAATAATTAAAGCAAATAATATTGAAGTAGCCAGATCGATATTTCTCTATATTTTAAAATAAAAACGAAAACAGATAAATACGAGGGTGATTTGAATAGTTCCCGAAAAGAAAAACAAATTTTAACAAAAATTACAGCATTTCTCAACATAATCTTCCTAAAATTAGTGTACTTTATCCAACAATTATTTAGGGCCATTATGTCACCTTAAAAGTGGTTTCAAAATGATGAATTACCGATTCATGAATCTACTTTGTTATAAAAAAGCGCTTTTCATGAAGAAAATTTTTCAAATTTGAGAACAGGTGAAAGCCAAACGGAGCCAAATCGGGGGAAGAATAGGAGATATTGATGAATTTCATACTTTAATTCATTGATTTTTGCCATTGTTATTTATGCCGTATGTGGACGTGCATTATCTTCATGAAAAATGATTTTCCTTATCTGCAAACCAGATCTTTTTTCATTAATAGTGGTACAACATAATACTCTATATTGATAGTTTCACCTTTTTGGAGATAATCGATCATAAGAATTTCTTTAACATATTGATATCATAATCATAATTATTAGCAAATTTATTGCTTTTTTGGAGGTGGAAAGTTCCGATGATTTGTTTCCTGGGGTGTAGTAATAAACCCAAATCTCATCTGTGGTAAGAAAATAAAAAAATAAAATCAATTTTATTCTTCTGCAAACGTAAAAAGCAAATAGTTTCAGAGTGATCAGACAGCCTAGGCGGAAACTATTTGATTTTGGATGATCTTGATTCTTCAGATTTTTACGTCTTTCCATCATCGAACCTCTTTTTGGATGTCAAAGTTTCAATTTAAATGAAAAATATCCTTGCAACATTGAGCACGTTCTTCCCAAAATGCACCAACAATTCTTTCCAAATGGATTCTCAATATCACTTTATATGCAGAAGATATCGAACCAGAAGACGTAATACATTATTGATTAAAATTCTTTTGTTATTTCAAAAAATGAACATGATTTTTTTAAAACAACTGAAGTAACCCTCCTAACATTCTGGTTTATTGTTTCATGTTTATTTTAAAGAAAGAACTGAATCCTATACCAATAACTGCTTATCGACAGTCTGGATAATAAAATTGAAAGGACACCTTTCATATCCCTATGTTCATTAGTGTTTGAAGGGGTGATCGAAACTGTTCACTTAACAAGAAACTAAGAACCATTTAGAACAACTTATACATGGAAAAATGTGTTTTGTAAACGAAATCATAAAAGAAAGACCAAGAAATGAGATTCAGAACAAATAGCAATACATAACCTTCAATCCGTGTTAAAACTGAAAGATAATCCGATGCATTCATTAGGGCGTCAAGGAGATATTTGAAAGACTGAAGACCATTGACGGCAAAAAGATAATATCTACAGAAAACTACGAGAATTCTTGGCAGTCACCCGATAAAGTCAACCAGTAATCATTAGCCAATAGGAAAAGGATGTTATTTCACCATGACAACGCCAATCAGACATCGAAGAAAGATAAGAAAAGTGGCACAGCTCGAAATAGAAACTAATGTCACAATTTTCACGTACCCCAACGTTGTTCATTTGTTAAATGAAATTATTTTCATATCTGAAAAAGTAATAATAATACTAATAATAATAATAATAATAATAATAATAATAATAATAATAATAATAATACT